>JASPKP010000039.1:0-10000 GCA_030674155.1 Stramonita haemastoma
TTCTTTATACGAGGATAAGGGAATAAGCACTCATATGCTTTTTACATCCAGCCCCCGTGTGTATGCAGTTTTGTTCATCGTGTCATCTGTTCCTAACGGCACACAATGGCCTACTCTTACGAGACAGGCTTGACTATAGCAAGTTTGTCCAAACCAAAGCTGGTTCAGTGTACGTAATATGACGTAGTTGTAGACATGATAATGAAAATAGTAATAATACAATATGCAGAACTACAGAAAAGTGCAGACCACTGCCACATGACATGAGCACACGCATGCATACCCCGCGGATACCCCCGCCCTCTCCTCCTCACTGCCCCCCGCCCCCCATTTAAAAAATAAGGCCCGTTTCAGAAGATGTGACAATTGGGTGGTTTGAGTCCCTGCCTATCCCGACTTTTGCACAGTAAAAGACCCCATGGCACCAAAAAAGTGTTTCTACTGTATGCCTACACACTTTGCTAGCATCTTTGTAACACGTAATTTCCGTTTAATTAATTTCTGTGTTGTTGTTTCTGGACATCTTGCTGTGTTTGTTTTTGTTATCAAGGGTTGTTGATGTTTAAATTATTTGTCAAATCTGTCTGTCTGTGGTGTCGGTCTGGTATGTTTGCCTGTCTCTGTCCTCTCTCCCTAGCTGAAGAGAGAGTGAAAGAGACAGATATATACAAGTCAAGTCAAGTCGTCAAAGTCAAAAACACTTTAATCATCCCTGAAGGGCAATTACAATACTGACAGGCATATTGATACAAATCATAATCAAACACATGAAGGAGCTACATTTCTTACTTGTTCAAACATTATATAACTTCAAAAAAATGTCACAAACACTCACACTCTACGCGGGCGCGCTTGCACACACGCAAACCACACGCATACACACACCAATGTTTAGATACAATGTTCTTAAAAACCATTGACTAGAAAAGACATATGATCACCATTATCTACACATTTATACCACGCGTTCACACCCGCACATATACATGGATGCACGCAAACACACACACAAACACACACACACACACACACACACACGCTCCCCCCCTCCCCATACAATCCACACCCACCCGCCCCCACACTCACACATACACACACGCTCCCTCCCCCCCTATCCATACACACCATCCACACACCCCCGTCCCCCCCCCCCCCCCCACGCACATAATTGGTAGAAAGACATGTGAATTTACAAGCAATTCAAAAAAAAAAAATCAATAAAGCCAAAAATAAGACATACTATTTTATGGGTACATATGCATGTATGTGCACGCCTGTATGCATTGGCTACATACATAACAGTGGCAGGTAAATAATTCAGAGAAGCTTACACACACACACACACACACACACACACACACACACACACACACACACACACACACACACACACACACACACACACACACACACAAGAGCAAACAAACAAACAAAAACAAAACAAAAACAAACAACCTTAGTCAGTGTTATCATGAGTTTAGAACTTGGATAGCTACTGGCACAAAGGAATTCCTTTTTCTGTTTGTTTTGCTGTTGTGGCATTGAAAACGACGTCCCTGAAGGCAACAATTGAAATTCTGAAAACAGAGCGTGGGAGGAATCAGCCAAAATGGCTCTTGCTTTACGTACAAGCTGCTGATTACAAAATGACCTGAGGTCTCTTTGTTCTTCTCCGATAATTTTAGAGCAGATTCTCACAATTTCTCTGAAGACCATTCTTATTCTTAATGCTAAGTTATTGTACCAGCAAATGAAAGCAAAACTTAAAACGCTCTCTATATAAGACTTGTAGAACAAAGAAAGAATCTTTTTGTCAACAAAAAATGAGTTAAGCTTCCTCAGAAAATACACACGTTGTTGCCCCTTTTTGACAATGGCGTCAGTGTAGCATCCCAATTTAGCTTGTGGTTTAAAAACAGTTCCCAGATATTTTGTATTTCAAAACGTTTTCAACTTCTTCACTATGGATGATGGTATTCTCAGAAGTGTGCTCCGATCTTCTGAAACCAATAGGAAGGTCTTTAGTTTTAGAAACATTTAGCTCCAGATAGGCCTCATCACACAATCTACGAACTCGGTAAGGGCTGGACCATGGTCTAGGACTGATCCAGATAAGAGAGACAGAAGAGCACTGTCGTCCGCAAACTTTACCAGAAATGAGTTTTCATGGCTGCTTCTACAATCATCTGTGTATAGAATGTAAAGAAGTGGCGAGAGGACGCAGCCCTGTGGGGAACCAGTGTAGGTATATCTAACTGATGAAGGTATTTTGTTGGCAAAAACACGCTGTGGCCTGTCAGGTTAAAAATTCATCAGCCAACCTATAAGTGTGATTGTCTACATCAAATTTGGAAAGTATTTTGTTAACCAGAATATGAGGGTGCATTGTATTGAAAGCTGAGCTAAAGTCAGCAAACAATATTCTGGCATGAGAATCAGGTGTTTCCAAGTGATTGTACAGCTTGTTCAAAATGAATAATTTGGCATCTTCGACACCCCTTCTAGATCTGTACGCAAATTTTAATGGGTCAAGGTTTTTCTCTGTAACAGAAAGAATGAGAGATTTTTATGATCTTTTCTAATGTTTTCATCACCAGTGATGTGGGGAGCTACAGGTCTGAAATCATTAGGCCGAGTAGGATTGGGTTTCTTTGGAAGAGGTATAACATTGGAATCTTCCAAATAACTGGTATCTGGCAAGTGTCCAGCGAGGTCTGGAACAGGTGCTGAAAGACACTTGCAAGCTCAGTGGGGACAGAACTTAAGGGTTCTACCGCATAATCTGGCCCAGGAGATTTGTTAATGTTTATTGCCTTGAAGTGCTTGCAGATAACTTCTTCATCAACAATGACGCCATTCTCAAAATGCAGAGATTCTTTCAGGCCATTTATTTCCTCTGAAAAATCATGCTTTTCAAAGCGAGTGAAAAAATGCGTTTAAATGGTCAGGTAAGTTGTTATCCCCATACCCCCTGCAGACTGATCTTTGACCTATGTGGTGCAGCTGTCATGTTTACTGCTGACATATTTTTGATGCCCTGCCCTGCAGCCCGAAAATTGTTCCCAGCAAACTTATTTTCTATCTTACATTTATACTCCCGTCCTCGCCTGTGAAATAGCAGCTTTTGACTTCTTTATTATTTGTTTCTTTTGTTCTTCTGTGCTTGTATAAAATACTACTTTCTTTTTGTTTAATACCCCTTTCAGGTCTTTCGTAACCCAAGGCTTGTTTTGGGGTAAATAGTTATCTCCTTTGTTGGGAATAACACAACTGACACAAAATGAAATATAACTAGAAACAACATCAGTAAGCTCATTCAGATCAAAACACACTTATAAAAACATATCCCAGTCAGTGCAATCAAAGCAGCCCTTGCAATGTAGCTATACTATCAGCAGTCCCTTTCTTTGTGATCTTGACTATGGCTGGAGGCGCTGAAACACTGACTGGTACATGGGTGCTAGTAAAAATGCAGTTGTTGGTCGGATGATCCCAGGGGAGGCATAGGCAATGATTTATATGCGCCTGCTACAGTCCCATAGCACAAATCCAGAATTTTATTACGGCGCGTGGCAGGTCACGTACTGTTCATAGTTCTTCAATGTTTTAACTAAGAGAACAACTATTAAAATCACCCAGGATAAACTTTGGGGCATCGGGGGAAATATAAAATTTCAAGCACATGGAGGTGATCTAAGATGTATGCTGTTGCTCTGGCCACTTTTGCTTTGGGGTGGATATAAACTAAGGTAAAAAATAGTTGGGGGAATTCCCGTGGTAGATAAAAGGGCCGTAGCAAAATAGAGAGCACTCAATGTCCTCCACAGACAGCGTTGATCTAATTATAACCTCGCGGCACCACTCTCATTGACGTAGAAGCACACACCGCCACCCCTCTCCTTCCCGGTCGCGTGTGTGTCTCTGTCCAGTCGAATGGGCTGACCGAAACCGTGGATGCGAAGCTCCTGGCTAGGGACTGAGTCACTAAGCCACGTTTCAGTAAAGGCGAGCAACCGGCCTTCTTGTACGGGTGCATGTGGTTCACGCTGGCTTGAAGTTCGTCTATTTTGGGGCGTAGAGATTGTACGTTGGACATTAGCACCGTTGGTAGCGGAGTTCTCCGATTATTTAAATTTTAAGTCTTTTCTCACCCCACCATTCTTTCCTCGTCTTCTTTTCTTAGGCCTGGTGTCTTTCCGAGATTCGTCATTTTTAGGCCTGGCTGTTGATGGCAGAATTCAAAGGGAAAGTTGCAGTCCTGACCCTCAGCTAATGCACTGCCGATTCCCTAAGGCTGAGGAGAAATTCAGAGTGTACGACCCGCCATGACTCCCATTCGGCGTACCTCGAACACACTCAGCTGATAAAATGACGAAGCAAAACTAACAAACGTAAATGCAGTTCTTCATACATACATAATAATATATAATACACAATATATAAAAATATATAAATATGTATGTTTATATAGAGAGAGAAAGAGAAGACAGAGAGACAGACACAGAGAGAGAGAGAGAGAGAGGGGAGAGAGAGAGAGAGAGAGAGAGAGAGAGAGAGAGAGAGAGAAAAGAGAGAGAGAGAGAGAGAGAGACAGACAGACAGACAGACAGACAGACAGACAGACAGACAGACAGACAGGCAGACCGACAGACAGAGAGAACAGACACAGAGAAACAGAGAGACAGAGACAGACAGACAGACAAAGACTGATAAAAACACACACACACACACACACACACACACACACACAACACCACACACAACACACACACACACACACACATACCACACACAACACACACACAAAACTGAACAAAAAAGAATGAGATAGAAAAAACAGAAAAACACGAACAAAAAATGAAACAAAAAAGAAACAAAAAAAAACAGGGTCAAGGAAGGTAAAGCAGTGATGGAGAGGAGATGGGAACAACCCTCAACATGCCGGCCCTAGAGAAGCTGAGGTCTCTGACGCCTGGCTTCCCTATGACCACACGTTATGGGACACCTTTGCCTTTTCCTTTTACAACACCATGCAACAAAGCACAGTGCAGGGTCTCCAAGGCAGCACACACTCATAAACACAGCACAATGAGCATGCCTGCCTGTACAGGCCTAAGCCAAACCCCCATTAATTATTGCATGATATCAAAAGGTGATGGAGATGAGTAATGTAACATCATCACATCATCTCATTCTCATCGATCATCATGCAATGAAAAGCTGAGCAAACAGAAAAAAATATATTGCATGATGATCCATGGGGATGAGGATGATGTAATGATTCATAATGCAACAAAACAGCCCAAAAAGAAGACATAATGTCTTCATATTATATCAAGTCTGTTAGAATGGAAGCTATTTAAAGTTTACTCAACAATACATACTATTATATTTTTGCTAAGTGACATTCCTCTGTGTGAGGGAAAACACCTTAACAAAAGCATGTACACAAATTGCCCATCTTGCATCCTATAACCAAGATAACATAAACGAAATATTTTATTTAAAATTATTACATATCTCAGCCTACTTTACAAGTAGGCTTTTAAATATATTTGTTTTACAGATAAGTTTCCCAACTGCCTGTAATCACCATTTTTTCATTTTTATAAATCATGTTTATTCACTTTCACATGTGTACATCATACAATTTTCATGACAACAAAAACAACACAACATCACTCATTGTTCAAAGCTAAAACAACTCCTCACACAAAATGGACAAAAAAAAAAAAAAAAAAAAAAAAAGGTAAAACTTTCCCAACATTCACTCAGCATAAAAAGACAAAAGAAAAAACCACCCGCACACACGCATTTTTATGCACAAACATTCGCACAAACACCTAAGCTCAAAACCACACTCCCCAGTCACCACCAATAGTTATCCTTATACACAACAAACATAGTTATCAATCTAGACAACAAATATAACATTGAAAAAATTCACTCAACCAAAACCAATTTTCCATGAAAAACATCTTGTTTCCTCATACACATCATGTATAAAATAGAAAAAAATCACCCCCAAAGAAAATGGCAAACACTGATCAGGAACCCAATTTCCCATGAAAAACCTCTAGAAAAAACCAACTTTCTGTTGGCATTCAAACCCATGGTGACAACAACAACAACAACAACAACAATAAAAACAAACAAACAAACAAACAAACAAACAAAAAAAACAAAAAAAAAAACAAAAAAAAACAACAACACCACTAAGCATAGTTATCAATCTACACAACAAATATAACAATGAAAAATTCACTCAACCAAACCAATTTTCCATGAAAAACATCTTATATCCTCGTATACATCAAGCATAAAATAGAAAAAATTCACCCCAAAGAAAATGGCAAACACTGATCAGGAACCCAATTTCCCATGAAAAAAAAAAAAAAAAAAAAAAAAAAAACCCTTTCTGTTGGCATTTCAAACCCATGGTGACAACAACAACAACAACAAGAAAAAAAACAACCCAAACAACCAACCAAGAAACCCCCCTCAAACGTATCCCTTCTTCACAAATAACTCCTGCAAAAACACAGACAAAAACAAACACCAAAACACACACACCCATACTCACGCACACACGCAGGCCACCTTTATTTTTTTCAAGAGCTCAGTCTCAAACCATAGTAAACACTCATGCATACCCACAAACCGATCATCAACAAACATGTACAACAAGCAAACATTCCCAAAAATACCGATCTAAAACTTGAACTCCAAGGTCAACCTATCATGGGACAAGCTACAAAGCGCGTCATAAGCCCAAAAATGCTCGAACCTCTCTAGAGGCCATCGCAAAAAGCCCTACCAACAAACGACTCTGACTCGTGCCAGGAAATAAGCAGTGATATCCCCCCGACCTAAAAGGCTTCTTATCAAAGCGAGCCCTGTTTCTGCACCGCCAGATCGGTACCGATATTCAAACAGCACAACCAGAAATGCCGCCTTCTCTACATGACGGGAGCCAGAACCGCCGAGGACCAAAAACTGAACACATTCCAGCGATACACCAACGCCTTCGATGCCCTTACTACACTTTGCCAAAAAGGACTTCGCCCCCTGCACCAAGGACAATAATAGAATAAATGAGGAACTGTCTCTGTTTCTTTATGACACAAACTACAGTGCAGCTCGACCGGCATGTGGAAAAGTCGTAAACGGTAGGCTACCGGAAGGATGTCATGCGCCAGCTTAAAAGAAACGTTTAAAAACAACGGGGTCCAGAAGCCGGTTGGCCAGGCCACTGAAAACCGCGCAAAATCGATCCCCAGAAAAACGCGGATGATCCGATGGGTCTCCTTCATATCTGATCGTGAAGTGCTTATAAAAAAACCGCATCTGGCTCCCTTCACCAAAGAAAGGGCTGGCGAGTCCCGAAAAACCATAGTAAGAACCTCCGAAAGGTGTTGTAAAACGGAGGAAGGTCCTCGCCGCAATGCGGAACGAGTTCGAAAATCTGTACGCGCTAAAACGCACCAGGCCAACCCTAACCACACGTGTTCGAAAGGGACCCAACACAGGCTGTTGTCGTCAATAATAATTTTTGGAAACTTGCGATAACAAATAAGCTGAAAATTTCCATTTTAATGTTGATGACACCCACACCTCCTTGCTTTTAGGCAGATACATTGTGCTAAAGCGCTAAGAATTCCGTGGAGCTGTTCCAAAAAAAGGAAAAGACCGCCTGCTCAATTTTCCTCAGGAAAACATCTGATAAATGAACAACGGAAGCCAGGTACCATAATTTTGATAAAACCATGGTGTTAACAATGACGCGCGACCATACACCGACATCATGCGCCCCTTGTACATATTCAAGGTACGTTTAATTTTCGCCAAAACGGGACCCCCACATCGCGTCATCTGTGACCGAACCGAACCAAACCCCGAAAACTTTTAAAGTGTCCACCCAGGCGATTCCAAAGGGTGTCCGACCGCGACTTCCACTTTCCCCAGAAAAGGCCTTTGCACTTGGCTTTGTTTAATCTCGCCCCAGAGCCGAGACCAAAATAGCGATACCATTCAATAACTTTGCCCACCGAATCTTCGTCTGTCAAAAAGAAATTGCTGTTGTCCGCAAAAACCGAGGCTTTCTGCGGCTCCTTCTGACCCGGAATGCGGAAACCGCTAACCGAGGATCCTTCCGGATTTTTGCCAAATGGTTCCAAACAGAGGACGTACAACAAGGTGACAAACTGCACCCCTGTCGCACCGACCTACCGACAGAAAAAGGCTCGGAAATGAACTGGTTAACTAAAACGCTGCTTGATAGATTGTTATATATTGCCCTGACCCAACGTAAAAACCCCTCCCCCACCCCAAAGCTTCCAGGGTACCGAAAAGGTAAATCATGAGCTAACTCGATCGAAAGCCTTCTCCTGATCCAGGCTTAAGAGAATGACCGGAAGATTCTTGGCAGCGCTATAATCAAGAATGTCACGAACTAAATGGCAGCTATCGACTATCGATCTTGCAGGTACAGCGCAAGTTTGATCAGGATGAACAATCTGGTTTAAGACCAACTTGAGTCTGTTACAAAGCAGTTTCGTTAGAACTTTATAATCCACGTTTAATAACAATATAGGTCGGTAGTTTTTTAAAGACTGACAATTCGCCTCATCTTTACATATCACCGATATGTAAGAAAGCCTTTAAGAAGGCGACATCTCCCCACAAACTGGAAGAAATTATATAAACGAACCAAAACCGGCATCACTGATCCAGAAAGCGACATAAAATTCTTTTGTCAAACCATCGCTACCAGGCGACTTACCGGAGCACATGCTCCGTAAGGAGACTCTGACCTCCTCCTCTGTGACCGGGAACCCCAAGCGCTCGGCATCATCAGCCTCGACTCTGGGCAATCCGGACAGCAAATCATCAACAACAGCGCCGTCGTTGTCCTCCCTGGAAAAAAGAGAGGTATAATAACCCCTGAAGGCCTGCAGAATCGTCCTAGAATCTGAGCACCTGTCACCCTGCATGTTGACAACCTCCCGAATAGTCTTCTTTTTACCCTGAAAAAGTTCTTTTCGTAGAAAAAATTTCGATGGCCTTTCTCCCTCTCCCAAAGACTGGGCTTTGGATCGAACAAGGCAACCACGCAATTTTTCCTTTTGACGTTGCAAAATTTGATCCTTGACAGTTGGGCCTCATCCCACTTCCCCTGTTTACAAAGAAAGAAAAATTCCTTTTGAAGAGATTTGAATTCAAAATTCTCCCTTTTTTTCTTATTCTGTGAAAATACAATTGTAGTTTCCTTTATTTTACATTTGAGATTACCCACCACCGCAGGAGATCGCTATCGGCTGGTTTAGAATCAACATGCGACTGGATTAAAAGAGACATGAAATCTATGTAGCCCATATCCTGTAACAAGTTGTTGTTGAATTTCCAGTAAGACGGGCCAACCTTCACATGACAAAAAGACGACAAGAAAAGAGCGACGGCCAAATGGTCTGAAAAAGAATACAAAACATGTTTAATGCTGGATATGGCTGGCTTCAAGCAGTCAGAAACATAAAACCGATCCAAACGACAGCTAATATTTTGTCTACACCATGTATATTCCTGCCGCCCTGGAAAACGGCAGCGAAACGCATCCACCAAATGAAATTCTTTCACCAGGACCGCCAACTCCTCCTGTCCCTCCCTACCCCTATTGGCATTACCTCCCCTCTTATCTAATAATAAGTCGTCAACACAATTAAAATCACCCCCCAAAAACAATGGGCTTTGCACATAACATTACAGAATACAAGTCGTGAAAAAAATCCTTTCTCTCCTTTGGAATATTGGGGGCATACACACTTACAAAACGAAAAGAATATTCCTCAAAGCCGATGTCCACATAAACGTAACGACCAAAATAATCAAAGGCAAAAGCTTCAACATGACATTCAAAATCTTTACTGATATATATGCCGACTCCCTTCCCCCTATTATTGGTGAGGGACCAATACACCCTCCCTCCCAACCGAGCCTCTATCGC
>JASPKP010000039.1:15000-20000 GCA_030674155.1 Stramonita haemastoma
CTTCTCTACCACCACACATGTTATGGGACACCTTTGCCTTTACCTTTTACAACACCATGCAACAAAGCACCGTGAAAAGTCTCCATGGTAGCACACTCATAAATAGGAGCATAATGAGCATGCATTGGTGTACACTCCTACCCCCCCCCCCCCCCCCATTAATTATTGCATGATGATCAATGGTGATGGAGATGATGTAATGTAAGCATCATTACATCATTCTCATTCTCAATGATCATCATGCAATGAAAAAGCTTAGTAGAAGTAGAAAAAATATATTGCATGATGATTAATGGGGATGAGGATGATGTAATGATTCATAATGCAACAAAACAGCCCCAAAGAAGACAGTCTGTCCTCAATATATATCAAGTCTGTTGGAACAAAGCTAGCAAAGTTTACCCAACAATACATAGTATTATTTTTTTGCTAAGTGACACTCCTCTGTGTGAGGGGAAAACACCCTCAACAAAGGCATATACACAAATTGCCCATCTAACCTGAACAAATACTTTACTTATGATTATTACAGATCTCAGCCTACTCACAAGTAGGCTTTTAAATATTAGTCTGTCATTACTTAAGATTGCAAACACAACTGCCTGTAATCACTATACATTGAAGCACACAAGGATACACAGGTGTGAAACAGACAGTGAAGTATTACAAGTAAACAGTAAACTATATGGTCACTGCTTTTAATTTGTTCTTTGGTTTGTAGAACTCTCATTAACAAGGAATCAGCTTTAACTTTTGAATAATGAACAATAAAGTACGTGGAGTAGGATTTATATTGTAGATTTTCTTTTTGCAAAAAATTTCCATTGATTATGAGAAAAAAAAATCAGCAAATAATCAGAAAATCATACACAGAGAAAGAAAGTGGACTCTTGGCACAAAGTTTCTTCCCTTTATTTCTTGGGATTACTTTTTTTTAGTAACTGTCTTACAGGTGTCTGTGTCTCATCTGCCTCTCGTTGTCTGTCTGTCTGTCTGTCTGTCTGTCTGTCTGTCTGTCTGTCTGTCTCTTAATCATTAAGAATTTTGCATGTACATTTTATTAAATTAATATAGATAAAACACACACTTGTAAAACACATTTTAGCAGGACAGTTATTGTTATGATCTGGATCATTCACTTTCAATTTTTCTTACTTTTTCTTTTATTTTCCAGGACAATGCTCCCATGCGCTTTTTTGCACACAGTCCCTGTGTGTATGTGGTTTTGCAAATGTTCTCATCTGTTCCCACTAAAACGCAATGGCCTACTCTTCAAAAAAGCAGAACAGGTTGAAGTGTTTGCACACAGAAGAAGAAGAAGAAAAATTGCTAAGCAGAAGAGGAACTGCGAAGAAGTGCAAAGAAAAATTGCTAAGAAGAAGAAGAAGAAGAAGAAGAAGAAGAAGAAGAAGAAGAAGAAGAACAAGAAGAAGAAGAACAAGAAGAAGAAGAAGTGTAAGGATCAAGAAGAAGAAGAAGAAGAAGAAGAAGAAGAAGAAGAAGAAGAAGAACAAGAAGAAGAAGAAGAACAACAAGAAGAAGAAGAAGAAGAAGAAGAAAAGGTTGATGATGAGGATGAGGATGAGGATGAGGATGAGGATGATGAGGATGATGATGCCTTGTTCAGGGTACTTTTAACTTGTTTGAAGCAAATAAGCCTATACATCATAACTATAAAAGGATACAGCAACATGGACTTTTCCATTAAATATCACATAATATCAATGATGATATATAATATATATGATGCACCATAATATAGGGCCACTGCACACGCAAAGACACACAAAAAACGCACAGACAAACACAGGTGCGAGTATTCACACCTCCCAAGAATATAAAAAAGGCATTTCAAGATCATGTGACAAAAGGCTGGATTCAATCCAGTGTCAACCCAACTTCGCACAGTAACAGAACCCATTGCACCATGAGAGTGTTCTACTGTGGGCATGCACACTTTACTAATATGTTTGATATGTGTGGCGCCAGTCTTGTGGTGACACCACATCCCCGAAGAGGGCAGCCTGTGGATACCCCCGCCCTCTCCTCCTCACGCCCCCCATCACCCCTCCCCTCAAGAATAAGGCCCGTTTGGAGAAGATGTGACAATTAGGCGGCTTATGTCCCGGCCTATCCCGACTTTTGCACAGTAACAGACCCCATGGCACCAAAAGAGTGTTCTACTGTATGCCTACACACTTTGCTAGCATCTTTGTAACACGTAATTTCCGTTTAATTTCTGTGTTATTGTTTCTGGACATCTTGCTGTGTTTCTTTTTGTTATCAAGGGTTGTTGATATTGAAATTATTTGTCAAATCTTTCTGTCTGTGTGTCTGTCTGTCTGTCTACCTGTCTCTGTCTCTCTCCCCGGCTAGAGAGAGTGAAAGAGACATATATATATATATATATATATATATATATATACATACATACATATACATGTATAATATATGATAAACAATATATAAAAATATATAAATATGTATGTTTACATAAAGAGAGAGAGAAAGAGGAAGAGAGGGAGAGACAGAGACAGATAGACAGACAGACAGAGATAGACAGAGAGACAAAGAGAGAGACAGACAGGCAGACCAACAGACAGAGAGAGACAGACACAGAGAAACAGACAGAGAGACAGAGACAGACAGACAGGCAGAAAAAGACAGAGAACACACACACACACACACACACACACACACACACACACACACACACACACACACACACACACACACACACTGACAAAAAAGATGAGATAGAAAAAAAGAAGAAAAACAGAACAAAGAACCAAACAAACAAAAAACGAAACCAAAAAAAACCAGGGTCAGGAAGATAAAGCAGGAGGGAGAGGAGACTGACGCCACCCTCAACATGCTGGCCCCTAGAGAAGCTGAGGCCTCTGAGGCCTTGAACCCTACGACCACACATGTTATGGGACACCTTTGCCTTTACCTTTTACAACAGCATTCAACAAAGCACAGTGCAGGGTCTCAGTTGCAGGCACACTCATAAACACGAGCACAATCAAGCATGGGCGCATGTACACACCTCTCCCCCCCCCCCCCCCAAGAAAACGAGGCATTTCTGAGATGTGACAAAAGGCGGGTTTAAGTCCCATCCTACCCCGACCTTTGCGCAGTAAAAGAGCCCACAGCATTATGAGTGCTCTGCTGTGTGAATACCTATTTTACTAGGATCTTTAATATGCGTGGCACTGTTCTTGTGGCGACAAAACAGCCCCAAAGAAGACAGCCTGTCTTAAATATATATCAAGTCTGTTGGAAGGAAAGCAAGCAAAGTTTAATAATAATAATAGTAATAGTGATAATAATAATAATAATAATAATAATAATAATAATAAATAATAATAATAATAATAATAATAATAATAATAATAATAATAATAATAAACGGAGGCTTATATAGTGCGAATTCCCCAAAACATGGCTCACCGCGCCACAGTCATAGCAATTCTTCTTCTTAGCAATTCTGATGATGATGATTTACCCAACAATACCAAGTATTATTTTTTTGCTAAGAAACACTCCTCTGTGTGAGGTGAAAACACGGAAACACACTGGCCTACTCTTCCAAAAAGCAGAATAGGTCGAAGTGTGTGCACACAGAAGCAGAAAAAGAATTGTGAAGAAGTGAAAAAAAAATTGCGAAGAAGAATTGCTAAGAAGAAGAATTGCTAAGAAGAAAAGGAAGAAGGAGAAGGAGAAGAAGAAGAAGAGTAACGATTTAGGAGAAGAAGAAGAAGAAGAAGAAGAAGAAGCTGATGATGATGATGATTTACCCAACAATACATAGTATTATTTTTTTGCTAAGTGACAGTCCTCTGTGTGAGGTGAAAACACGTTCAACAAAGGCATATACACAAATTGCCCATCTTGCAATGAACAGAATATTTTACTTAAGCCTATAATTATTACAGATATCAGCCTACTCACAAGTAGGCTTATAAATATATTAAGAGATCATTGTCGAAACATTACTGCCTGTAATCACGATACATAGAAACACACAAGGATACACAGGTGTGAAACAGACAGTGAAGTGTTACAATTGAACAGTAACTTATATCATCACTGCCTTTAATTTGTTCTTTGGTTTGTAGAACTCTCATTAGCAAGGAATCAACTTTAACTTTTGAATAATGAATAATAAAGTAGTGGAGTAGGATTTATAATCTACATTTCCTTTTTGCAAAATATTTCCATTGATTATGAGAAAAAAAAATCAGCGGCATACAAGAAAGTTATTCGAAATAATCAGAAAATTATGCACAGAGAATGATAGAGGACTCTTGGCACAAAGTTTCTTCCCTTTATTTCTTGGGATTACTTTTCTTTAGTAACTGTCTTACAGGGGTTTGTGTCTTATAAGGTTCTCACTGTCTGTCTGTCTGTCTGTCTGTCTGTCTGTCTGCCTGCCTGACTCTCTCTCTCTCTCTCTCTCTCTCTCTCTCCTCTCTCTCTCTCTCTCTCTCTCTCTCCTCTCTCTCTCTCTCTCTCTCTCTCTCTCTCTCTTTCTCTCGAAATGGTGTCAACAAAACCATATGTCCCTCAATCCACAAAAAACCAAACTAATGCTTATCACCACAAGACAAAAAAGACAAAATCTGACAACTCCACTCCCCCCTGTATTCATAAACAAAACCCTAATTGAAGAAGTGGACAATCACAAAGTCCTAGGTATTACAATAGACAATAACCTCTCATGGACAGCACATGTAACCAAATTGAGCAACACTGTGTCCACACAAGTCTATCAGCTTTGTAGAATAAAACACTTCTTAAACTTACATGCTAGAAAACTATTTTTACAGGCTTATATTTTGTCTTCAATTAATTATTGCTCTACACTCTTTGACACTGCCAGTGCAAATACGTTAAAACTTCTTATTAGTAACTATAAACGAGCCCTCAAGGCAGTACTCTTAAAGTCCTCAAGTTTAGTTGAATCTGACTACACAAAATTGGGAGTCTTTCCATTA
>JASPKP010000039.1:30000-52500 GCA_030674155.1 Stramonita haemastoma
AGTCAGGGGGCTGGGGTAATAAACCAAAATGATTCCCCACATGTATCAGATGAGGAAGAAATGGACCACAAAAGTGTAGTGGATAGTGATGTGGATCTGTCTGACGAACACGGAACTGACCTAGCCAGTATTGAGTGGAGATGACGGAAAGACCTGCCCAAGTCAACTGCTCAGGTACCTTTCAAATGGCTTAATCTAAATGTAGCAGGACTGGCTGCCAAGTTGATAAGCACTGACTTTATTAACTGTATAACCTCATTTGATGTTGTGTGCCTTACAGAGACCTATGTGGACAAACAGTTTGATTTTCATTTGTTTAAAGATTTCAGTGTGTTTAACTCACCAGCCAAAAAGTTTAGTAAGCAGGGAAGATGAAGTGGAGGTGTTTTATTGTTCTGGTGAAAAAATGTTTTGCCAATTATTTTAAAGAGATTTTTGTGCCTTATCCAAATATCATTGTCCTAAAAATCTCTAAAGATCTATTTGATCTAGACAAACCTATTTTGTGCATCTGTGTACACATCCCCCCATGTGACTCACCGGTGTATACCATGACAAATGATGGGGTTGGAATGGAGAGTATTGAGCATTGGTAGCTGATTTATTAAGCACAGAAACTGACATGTACATTCTAATGACTGGAGACTTTAATGCTCGTACTGGTCAGGAAAATGGCAAAAATGTGACTGACTATTTAAGCACCAGCAATATGCATGAAAACGAATTTGCTCGTACCTCACGGAATGAGGGCTTCAATGGATTCGGCAATCAATTACTATCAATGTGTGATAGCTTGGACTGTTCTATACTAAATGGGGTTAAATTATTTGGATTTGATGACTGCCAGACATACATCTGTAAAACTGGATCCAGCACGGTAGACTACTTTATTTTGTCAAATGAATTATGTCACAATATTTTTTTGGTTTCTCTTTTTGTTGATACTGTTTGTATAGAATCTGATCATTTACCTGTTGTTTTGATGCTGAAGACTGTTCTTGAATCAGAATGTAACAAAAATACAGAACAAACTGTACAGTGGCTTGATAAAATGATCTGGGATGATCAAAAAGTTGGACAATTTTTAGTCATTAAGCTCAACCATAAGTCAAAATAAAATGGATAAGGCAAGATCACTTATAAAGTCAGACATAGACAAAGCACTAGAAGAATTTAATTCATGTTTACAATTAGGAAGTAAGTGTATGGTTAGGAGGGTTAAAACAAAGAATGGTAGAAGCGAAGCTCGTTGGTTTGATAAGGAGTGCTCTAATTTGAGGAAGGAAGCAAGGGCAAAAATGCGTAGATTCAAAAGAACACAACTGGCAACAGATTGTCAGAGTGCTGTTCAGGCTAGGACTGAGTATCGTAAAGTTCTGAAGAAAAGAAGCAAAGTTTTAAGTCTTGTACAACGCAATATCTAGCTGACAAAATAAAAGATCCAAAACGCTTTTGGAGTGAAATTAATGTAAAATTAGGACTTGGTAAAAAGAAACAGGCATGCAATGAGATATCTCAGGAAGACTGGTTGAAACATTTTAAGAATGTTTTCAATGCTGACAATGTTAATGGGAATGAGGAAGAAGCCTTTCCAAATGACTCCCTCCCTTTTGTTGAGGAGCTTGATGGTCCCATCTCCCAGCAAGAAGTCATAACCTCAATAAAAAGACTAAAAACAGGAAAAGCTTGTGGCTTGGATAATATTTTTGCAGAAATGCTGAAGTCAGGAGACAAGCTAGTAATCGACTTTATTACTGAATTTCTCAATGAATTTTTTTTTGACAGGAAAGTATCCTGCTATTTGGTCCAAAGCTATTGTTGTACCCATACACAAAACGGGGCCAACAGATCGAGTTGATAACTGCTATTTTGAATAAGCGACTCTACAACTGGCTAGAAAATAATAACAAGATTCCAGAAAACCAAGCTGGTTTCAGACAGGGATACTCTACAACAGATCATATATTTATTCTATATTCAACTATCCAGAAAAGCTTGTCTAAAAAGAGAGGTAAACTTTATGTTGCATTTGTTGATCTATCAAAGGCTTTTGACTCTGTTCAAAGAGTTGTAATGCTAAAGGCTTTATGCAAAGCGGGCACGTCCTCTGTATTTTTAAATGCCATAAAAGCAGTTTACAAGGAAGTTTTGTCATGTGTCAAAGTTAATAATAACTATACCAGCTTGTATAACTGCCCCAAAGGCTTGCGGCAGGGTTGTGTCCTAAGTCTCACTTTGTTTTCTGTGGTAATAAATGAACTGTTAACATATCTATAGGATCAGGGAAAACATGGAGTGCAACTTCTACCGGGCTTGGCTGACTTATTCATTCTGTTTTTTGCTGACGACCTTGTGCTGTTGTCTTGAACACCTAATGGTCTGCAAACCCAGATTGACTGTGTTCTTAGAGTGTGCACTGATCTGGGACTAAAAATTAACAAAGACAAAACAAAAGTTATGTTTTTTTAGAAAAGGGGGGTATCTGAGCAAGAATGAGAAATGGTTTATTGATGGTGCTCCTTTAGAGGTTGTGAACAATTATGTATACCTGGGGTTCACCTTTACAACTACATTGAGTTCAAATGAAAGTGCCAAAGTGTTTGCAAGAAAGGGGAAAAGAGCATTATTCAATGTAATCAGAGTATATAACCAATATAATAGCATGTCAAGTAAAATATTCTTCAAAATATTTGACACCAAAATACAACCCATACTTTTGTATTCTTCTGAAGTTTGGGGCATTCTATGTGGTAATTATCCAGTGGAGGCAGTACATTTATTTGCCCGCAAGAGATTTTGAAATGTTTCCAGCCGTACCCCAAATAAAATGGTATATGGAGACCTTGGGAGGTTTCCCGTGCAGATCAACTGTCGCATGCGTGCAGTGAAGTATTGGTTTCGACTGCTTAAGATGGACGATTCGCGATTACCTAAGCAAGCTTATCAGATGTTGGTAGCCTTAGACGAGGCTGGTAAAGTTAACTGGGTTTCTAAACTGAAGGGTATGCTACAAAGTTCGGGATTTGGGTATGTTTGGTTGGCTCAAGGAGTTGACAATGAGGAGCATTTCCTGATATCATTCAAACAAAGACTTCTAGATATATATATATAAGCAAGAGTGGTTGACAAGTATCAGTACCAGTATCAGGCTGAACTTATATGCATGCTTCAAGTCTTCCCTTACCCTGGAAACATATTTAGACAGTGTACAGCAAAAGTGTTTCAGAGACATCTTTATCCGAGTACGTTTTGGAATTAGTGACCTCAGAATTCATAAGAATCGTTACATGTGTGCAGATGGTACAAACAATGACTGTCCATTTTGTCCAGGATCAGAAGAAAATGAACTACATATGTTTTTGCAGTGTGAGGTGTATGCTGCGTTAAGACCAGACATCCTGAAACAGATTCCTACTCACTTTCAGAAAGCAAAATATTTTAGGCTTATGGTCACCCAGAATGTTTCAATGATCAGACAACTTGCATGGTTTTTGTACAAAGCTTTCAAACTAAGAGATAGCAAACTCAGTCTCATGTCTACATAGAATGTGGTAAATCTTGATGTCAATCACTTACGCTTACGTGTTCTTTTCATTTCTTTTTTTCATTTTTTTTTCACTTTTTCTTGATATACGCATTCTTGTGTTTATATACATTCATGTACCCCATGAAAATGGGCAAAGGCCTAAATTCATTAAAAATTGTCATTGTCATTGTCATTGTCTCTCCTCTCTCTCTCTCTCTCTCTCTCTCTCTCTCTCTCTCTCTCTCTCTCTCTCTCTCTCTGTCTGTCTGTCTCTCTAGCTCTCACTCTCTCTCTCAATCATTAACAATTTTGCCTACACATTTTATTGAATATAGATAAAACACACACTTGCAAAACACATTTTGGGAGGACAGTTATTGTTATGATCTAGATCATTAACTTTCAATTGTTCCTATTTTTTTTCTGTTATTTTCCAAGACAATGAAAGCAGATCTCATCAGATTATTTTGCACACAGTCCCCATGTGTATGTGGTTTTGCATATTTTCTTTATCTGTTCCCACAGACGCGCAATGGCCTACTCTTCCATAAAGCAGAACAGGTCGAAGTGTGTGCACACAGAAAAAGAAGAAGAAGAAGAAAGAAGAAAGAAGAAGAAGAAGAAGAAGAAGAAGAAGAAGAATAGTAACGATCAAGAAAATTATAATGATGATAATGATGATGATGATGATGATGATGATGATGATGATGATGATGATGATGATGATGATGATGAGGGGGGAGGAGGAGGAGGAGGAGGAGGAGGAGGAGGAGGAGGAGGAGGAGGAGGAGGAGGTTGAGGGTGTGATGATGATGATAATGATGATGCCTGGTTCTGGAAACTTTTAACTTGTTTGAACCAAAGATACATCATAACTATAAAAGAATACAGCAAAATTGAATGTTACATTAAAAATCACATAATATCAATGATAATATACAATATAATTATATGATGCACCACAACACAGTACAGGGCCACGGACACACACAACCACACACAAAAAAATGCACAGACAAAAACAGGTGCGCGCATACACACCTCTCAAAAAAAAAGCGCATTTCGAAATCATGTGACAAAAGGCCCGACTGAGTCCAGCCTCAACTCAACTTTGCACAGTAACAGAACCCATGCCACCATGAGAGTGATCTACTGTAGACATGCACACGTTACTAACATGTTTGGTATGCGTGGCGCCGGTCTTGTGGCGACACCATAGCCCCGAAGAGGGCAGCCTGGCTTTAATATAGCAAGTTTTTCAGAACAAAAGCAAGTAAAATGTACGCAATAATACGTAGCAGTCCACATAATAATAACGATAACATACAATTATGATGCAAAGTGCAGGGCCGCCGCCATGTGCGTACACACAGAAAAGGCAGACACAAACGCAATTGCCCACACATGCGCGAGCATACGCCCCACCCTCCCCCAAGAATAAGGTGCATTTCGAGAAGATGTGACAAACGGGCGGTTTGAGTCCTGACCTTCCTTGACTTTTGCACAGTAGCAGGGCCCACGGTACTAAGAGAGTGCTCACTGTATGCATACAAACTTTACTAGTATCTTTGATATAGGTGACGCGGGACTTGTGGCGACATCAAATGCACAGCCCGAAGAGGGCAGACTTTTACAAATGTATTTTATTTATTCTTGTATATCCAGGATAAGGGAATAAGCACTCATGTCCTTTTTTTTACATCTAGTCCCCGTGTGTATGCAGTTTTGTTAAACGTGTCATCTGTTCCTAACGGCACACAATGGCCTACTCTTACGAGACTGGCTTGACTATAGCAAGTTTGTCCAAACGAAAGCTGGTACAGTGTACGTAATGAGACGTAGTTGTAGACATGATAATGAAAATAGTAATAATACAATATGCAGAACTACAGAAAAGTGCAGGGCCACTGCCACATGACATGTGCACGCGCATGCATACGCCGCGGATACCCCGCCCTCTCCTCCTCACCCCCCCCCCCCCCCCCCCCCTCAAGAATAAACCCGTTTTGAGAAGATGTGACCATTGGGCGGTTTGAGTCCCGGCCTATCTCGACTTTTGCACAGTAAAAGACCCCATGGCACCAAAAGAGTGTTCTACTGTATGCGTACACACTTTGATAGCATCTTTGTAACACGTAATTCCCGTTTAATTTCTGTGTTATTGTTTCTGGACATCTTGCTGTGTTTCTTTTTGTTATCAAGGGTTGTTGATATTTAAATTATTTGTCAAATCTGTCTGTTTGTGTGTCTGTCTGTCTGCCTGTCTCTGTCTCTCTCCTCGGCTGAAGAGAAAGTGAAAAGGACAGATATATACATACATATATAATGTATAATACACAATATATAAAAATATATAGATATGTATGTTGATATATATATATATATATATATATATATATATATATATATATATATATATATTTTATATATATATATATATATATATATATATATATATATATATGTGGCACTCCACCACGAAATGAGTCCCTTAGCACATAACCCACTTTTCCGCTAGGAGCCATTAAAGGCAGGTAGGGTCAAGTTGGCAATTTTGAGATTTTGATTGATTATTAAAGTTTAGCCGTTATTCTACCTTATAGTGAAAAATCAAATCATGATTTTGTTTCCTTTTGCCTTTAAACGTGTTTTAAAAGTACCCAAGCCCTCATTCTGACCACCTATTAGGATGCTAAACTTGTCAATTTCTCATTTTGTGATTTCCTGCAGACTAGCATTTCAACTTTCAATAACTTTTCCTAGATTTGTCCGATTTTCAATCCGTTTTTTTGTGTTGTATAGCCATTCCATTTCAGTTTGATATCATATCAATAACTAAAACTTGACCTTGGTGCAATGCGTCTCAATATGTGATGGAGCGTCACATATATATAGCGAGAGAAATAGGAAAAGAGAGAGAGAGAGAGAGAGAGAGAGAGAGAGAGAGAGAGAGAGAGAGAGAGAGAGAGAGAGAGAGAGAGAGACAGACAGACAGACAGACAGACAGACAGAGAGACAGACAGACAGACAGACAGACAGACAGACAGACAGACAGAGACAGACAGACAGACAGACAGACAAAGATAGACAGAGAGAGCATGTGAGACAGACAGGCAGACCGACAGAGAGAGACAGACACAGAAACACAGACAGAGAGACAGAGACAGACAGACAGACAGACAAAGACAGAGAACACAAACACACACACACACACACACACACACACACACACACACACACACACACACACACACACACACACACACACATACGACAAAAAAGATGAGATAGAAAAAAAAAGAAAAACACGAATAAAGAACAAAACAAAAAAACAAAACAAAAAAAACAGGGTCAGGGAAGGTAAAGCAGCAAAGGAGAGAAGATGGGCGCTGCCCTCAACATGCTGGCCCCCAGAGAAGCTGAGGTCTCTGACGCCTGGCTTCCCTACGACCACACAGGTTATGGGACACCTTTGCCTTTACCTTTTACAACACCATGCAACAAAGCACAGTGCAGGGTCTCGTGGCACCACACTCATAAACACAGCACAATCCAGCGTGTGTACATGCCTACCCCCTCCCCATTAAGTATTGCATGATGATCAATGGTGATGGAGATGATGTTATGTAAGCATCATTACATCATTCAGTCTGTTGGAACAAAGCTAGCAAAGTTTACCCAACAATACATTGTATTATTTTTTTGCTAAGTGACACTCCTTTGTGTGAGGGGAAAACATGCTCAACAAAAGCATGTAAACAAATAACCCATATTGTATACCTTTATCCAAGATAAGATGAACGAAATATTTTTCTGATAATTATTACAGATCTCAGCCTTCTCACAAGTAGGCTTTTAAATATTATAAAGCTGGTAAATTCCAAAACACAACTGTCTGTAATCACTATACATTGAAATATATAAGGATACACAGGTGTGCAAACAGACAGTGAAGTGTTACAACAGAACAGTAAATTATATGGTCACTGCTTTCAATTTGTTCTTGGGTTTGTAGAGCTTTCATTAACAAGGAATCAACTTTAACTTTTGAATAATGAACAATAAAGTACGTGGAGTAGGATTTATATTGTAGATTTTCTCTTTGCAAAATATTTCCATTTATTATGAGAAAAAAAATCAGCGGCATACCACAAATTTTTTCGAAATAATCAGAAAATTATACACAGAGAAAGATAGAGGACTCTTGGCACAAAGTTTCTTCCCTTTTTTTCTTGGGATTACTTTTCTTTAGAATTTTCTTCTAGGTGTCTGTGTCTCATCTGCCTCTCTTTGTCTGTCTATCTGTCTGTCTGTCTGTCTTCCTCTCTCTCTCTCACTCTCTCTCTCAATCATTAGCAGTATTGTGGAATCATTTAACAAAGTCACACCAGGGGCAAAACAAATACCACTGACAGGCCTGCATGTTCTACAGGTCATGCAGCCAAGCAGACAGACACATGCAAATAGGGATTCGGCCAGGCCACAGCACCAAAGCAAACAATGGCAATTCCCCAGAAGAAGGATGTTACATGCAATAATGATCAACCACAGACAACAGAGTCAGAAAACCATGCAGAGCATGTTGTACAAAGTGTAGATAAGTTATGAATAAAATTTCTTAATTATAACGTTAATGGATTATTACAGAAATTGGATAATGATCATTTTATTAATTATTCACTCTCTTATGATTTTCTTTGTCTTACGGAAACTTTTACAAGAGATGACTTTGATTCACCTTCGTTTACAGATTACATCTCATTTACAGCAAAAGCGAAGAAGCTTTCTCGGCAGGGAAGATATTCTGGAGGGGTATAGTATTGGTTAGAAAGTCATTTGAAGAGTATGTACAGTTAATTCCATTGAATATTGAAAACATGGTGGTTTTGAAATTAGATAAAGATTTATTATGTACAGATAAAGATATTATGTTCATTAGTTCTTATGTACCTCCCAGTGATTCTCCTTACTGGAAATTGCAGGAGGATGCTTGTTAAATTGAATTTATAGAACAATGTATAATGGATCTGAATGAAATGTATGATGATTTTCATATTTTGTTGAATGGTGACATGAATGCAAGAACTGCTTCTGAAAACATGTATTTCTCTGGGGATGCTACTGATTTTGATGAAATACCTTTAAAAAATCACCACTTTTTAAGAAAATCGCAAGATAGTCAAACCAACAACTTTGGTGCTCAGTTGATTGACTTGTGCAATCTTTGTGAATACGTTATTTTGAATGGTCTGAATGAACATAAATTTGATGATAGCTGTACTTTTATTGCCTCTTCTGGAGCAAGTACAGTGGATTACTTTATAGTTTCTTGTGATTTGTTGTTATCCATGAGTTGTATATCACTTGTTGTTGAAAACTTAACAGATTCGGATCACTTACCTGTTGTCTTACAAGTAGAAAAGCAAGTTTAGTCATTTTGGTGTGGGGAAAACAAATCAAAATACAAGTACGGCACATGAAAAATTTATTTGGAAAGAATAAAAAGAAAGTGAATTTATTGAAATGCTACAAAGCTGTGAAATTCAAAGTAGAATGATAGAAGCAAATCAAAAGCTAGATACAGATGTTGATAATGCCTTGGATGTGTTTGTAGAATGTCTGAAAGACTCGAGCCAGTGTATGTTTAAAGTGATTTTTGCTAAGAAAAAGAGACAGTCAGTATGGTTTGATGAGGAATGTTGGAACTTAAAAAAAGAAAGTCGGAAAAAACTAAGCCTGTTTAGAAAATCTCGTAACGAAGAAGATAGAAAAGTATATGTAGAAGCAAGGAAAAAATATAGAACTTTATCAAAGACAAAGAAACAAGCATTCAGAAAACTACAAACAGAGAACCTAGTTAAAGAAATGAATGATTCACCACAGTTCTGGAAACATTTGAGAAACATGGGATGTGGTGGTAAACCAAAAATTGATAATAAAATAAGCCTAGATGACTGGTTCAATCACTTTAAATCCTTGTATCAAAACAGTAATCAAACCCAAACAGAGGAAAATAGTATTGAAAATGTGCTTTCAGAAGAACTTGATCATGACCTAAATCAAACTATTCGTGAAGAAGAAGTTATGCATGCCATTTCTAAGCTTAAGAGAGGAAAAGCATCTGGCATAGATGATATTTCTGCTGAAATGTTGAAAGCTGGTGGAAGTATTGTTCTTAAATTTTTGACAAAACTATTTAATAATATATTCAACCAAGGAATTTACCCTCAACAGTGGTCTAAAGCTATAATAATCCCAATCTTTAAAAAAGGAGACCCTGATAATGTTGACAATTATAGAGGCGTATCTTTATTAAGCATAATTTCTAAGTGCTATACTACAATCTTAAATGCTAGACTATATACCTGGTTAGAAACTAACGATTTAATTTCAGACAAACAAGCAGGATTTCGGAAAAAGCATTCTACAGTGGATCATATTTTTACTTTATATGCCTCAGTTCAGAAATGTTTAAGTAAAAAAGGTAGGAAGTTGTATATAGCCTTTGTAGATTTTAGAAAGGCTTTTGACTCAGTGCAACATAAACTTCTAGAGTGCTTACATAGTCAGGGTGTTAAAGGAAAATTTTTTGCTTCTCTCACAGCAATGTACAACTCACTGCTATCATGTGTTCGTTCAAAATCCCAGCTTACTGAGTTGTTTGAATGTCCAACCGGAGTTAGACAGGGCTGTGTGTTGAGCCCAACTCTATTTTCAATGTTTATTAATCAATTAGCTAATGATGTTGAGGAAAAGGGCAAACATGGTGTTCAGATATTGCCTAATATTGCAGAACTGCTCATTCTGTTGTTTGCAGATGATGTGGCTTTGCTGTCAACCACCCCAAGAGGCCTTCAAACTCAGTTAGATATCTTACATATGTGTTGTGATAAAATGAAATTATTTGTAAACAATGATAAGACAAAAATCATGGTATTTAGAAAAGGAGGGTTTCTGGGTCAACAGGAGAAATGGTTTTATAATGGTAAGCGGTTAGAAGTAGTGAACAGTTATTCTTATTTAGGGTTTAATTTCACCACTAAGGTTAGTGTTAAAAGGGGTACAAATCATCTAGCAATTAAAGGAAAGAAAGCTGTCATGCAAATACACAGGGTTTTTCACAGGTACAAAGAAATGACTGCGAGGGTATTCTTTAAAATTTTTGACATAAAAATTCAACCAATTTTGTTATATGCATCTGAGGTATGGGGCATTAATAGACTTGCCCACATTGAAAAAGTGCACTTAATGGCCTGTAAAAGATTCTTAGGACACCAAACAAGATGGTTTATGGAGAATTAGCAAGATTCCCGTTGTACATTAATTCGTATATTGCTTGTGTAAGATACTGGCTAAAATTAGTTCGAATGGACAATGAAAGATTACCCTATAGAGCATACATTATGTTATTTGACTTGGACAGATGTGGTAAAAGTTGTTGGGTTTCAAATGTGAAAGAGATTCTGTGTGAGACTGGTTATGGCATTGTTTGGTTACAGCAAGGAGTAGGAGATGCTAAAATATTTTTGAGAGCCTTTAAACAAAGACTTGTTGATTGGTTTATTCAAGAGTGGAAGGGAACTATACAAGAGCGAGAAAGGTATCAGATATATAATTCATATAAAACAATTTTTGAAACAGAAAAATATGTTAATGACATGGATATTTATTGTTTCCGTGTTGCTGTTACCCAGTTAAGATTTGGTGTACTTCCAATTAATAATAACATTCATAGATATAGTGAATCTGCTCAAGATAGAAAATATGCCTTTTGTGATAATCAAGTTGAAAATGAATACCATTTCTTGTTTGACTGCAGCCTTTACAAAGACCTTAGAGTTAAATTTCTTAAAGAATCATCACAGGCATCTTTTTATGTTTTGCTTAAATCATCAAATGTAAATCACAGGCATAATGTATCCAGATATGTTTTTCATGCAGTCAATAGAAGAAAAATGATACTTGGCTTATAAATAATAGGCAGCTTGAACATGTCTTTTGGTGTTTGGTATTCAAAGGAAGTGAAAATGCACACACCTTTGCTATATTTTTCCTGTGTTCTTTTTTTGGAAGGGAAGCAATTTGATGTACATGATAAAATTTCCCCCTAGACTTATCTCCCCTCCCCATAACTTTTATTCTCTATAAATGCATCATTAGCCTTATGAAGATTTTGTAGTACAACTTTATTTGGGGAACTGAACATTGTTGGCATATGAGTACTGTGAAGATGATATTGTGTGATTGTTTTGTATAAGGATGCTTCTAAAGGTGTGTGGGTTTTGTTGTTGTTGTTGTTGGTTGTTTTTTTTTTTTTTTTTTTGTTTTTAAGTGAAAATGCACACACCTTAGCTATATTTTTCCTGTGTTCTTTTTTTGCAAGGGAAGCAAGTTGGTGTGCTTGATAAAATTTCTCCCTAGACTTATCTCCCCTCACCATAACTTTTATTCTCTAAAAATGCATCATTACCCTTATGAAGATTTTGTAGTACAGCTTTATTTGGGGAGTTGAACATTGTTGGCATACCAGTACTGTGAAAATGATATTGTGTGATTGTTTTGTATAAGGATGCTGCTAAAGGTGTAGATTATTTTTTTCTGGTTTGTGTGAGTGTGGGCTTGACAGGGTTGTTTTGAGGAGAAGAAGATGTTCAACACGAGTTGCAGACTCAAGCCCTCTTGGTTCATGTTGATTTTGAGTCATTGTCAATGCAGTGAGTGGCATGAGCATTACCATGGACAGAGTGACACTGGGAGTGTTGGAGATGTTTATTTAGATTATTTTTTTCTGGTTTGTGTGAGTGTGGGCTTGACAGGGTTGTTTGAGGAGAAGAAGATGTTCAACACGAGTTGCAGACTCAAATCTTCTTGGTTCATGTTGATTTTGAGTCATTGTCAATGCAGTGAGTGGCATGAGCATTACCATGGACAGAGTGACACTGGGAGTGTTCGAGATGTTTATTTACATATGAGTGTAAATTCGTGATTGACTATGATATTTTTTAAATGTTTCACATGTGTATGTAATATTTCATTTCTTTCACCTTACCCCCCCCCTTTCATTTAGTGTATGGTGGCCCAAGGCTGTTGTACTAGTAAACTATTTCAGTGTTTCAGTGCTTCCATTTTTCAGTACTAAAGTATATGGGAAATGTTTCCAATTTTTCATCTTTTATTGATATAGTATGTGTAAAATGTACCCATGCTTTCATTTCTCGTTGCTATATTATGTATGAAATCTATTCATTTTTTTCCATTTTACATTGCTATGGTATGTGTGAAATTTATACATTTTCTCATTTTTTCTTCCTATTATATCAGTGAATTTTATCCAAGCTTTCAATATTTTTCTATAGTTTGTGTGAAATATATCAATGCTTTCATTTCTCATTGCTATAGTATGTTTGAAATTTATCCACAATTTTATGTTTCATTGCTAAAGTAGGCCTGAAATTTATCCATGCTTTCCTTTATCTATGGCTATAGTATGAGTGAGATTTATCAAAGAGTTTCATATTTCATTGCTATAATATGTGGGATATGTATCCATGCTATGATGTATTATTGTTACAGCATGTGTGATATTATTGAACTCTTTCATTTTTTCATTACCATAGTATGTGTGAAAATTGTCCATGCTTTTTTTTCATTGCCACAGTATGTGTGACATTTATCCATGCTTTTTTCATTGCCATAGTATGTGTGTAATTTATCCATGCTTTCATTTTGCATTACACCCACACCCCTACCCCCCTCACCTGGTGTATTGTGGTCCAAGGCCAAGGTACCATTAAACCATTTCAGTGTTTCAGTGTTCAGTTCTCTCAATCATTAAAAATTTTATTGAATATAGATAAAACACACACTTGTAAAACACATTTTAGCAGGACAGTTATTGTTATGATCTAGATCATTAACTTTCAATTTTCTTAAATTTTTCTCTTTTTTTCCCAGGACAATGAAAGCAGATCTCATGAGATTTTTTTGCACACAGTCCCCATGTGTATGCGGTTTTGCAAATTTTCTCATCTGTTCCCACAGAAACGCAATGGCCTACTCTTCAAAAAGCAGAACAGGTCAAAGTGTGTGCACACAGAAGAAGAAGAAGAATTATTGTGAAGAAGCAGAAGAAGAATTACGAAGAATTGCAAAGAAGTGCAAAGAAAAATTGCGAAAAAGAATTGCTAAGAAGAAGAAGAATTGCTAAGAAGATGAAGAAGAAGAAGAAGAAGAAGAAGAAGAAGAAGAAGAAGAAGAAGAAGAAGAAGAAGAAGAAGAAGAAGAAGAAGAAGAAGAAGAAGCTGCTGCTGCTGCTGCTCCTGCTGCTGCTGCTGCTGCTGCTGATGATGATGATAATGACGACGACGACGATGACAACAACGATGACGACGACGACGATGATGATGATGATAAATGCCTGGTTCTGGAAACTTTTAATTTGTTTGAACCAAATATACATCATAACTATAAAGGGATACAGCAAAATGGACTTTTTGCATTAAAAGTCACAGAATATCAATGATAATAAACAATATAATTATATGATGCACCACAACACAGTACAGGGCCATGGCACACGCAAACACACACTAAAAACGCACAGACAAACACAGGTGCGCACACACACACCTCTCAAGAAAAAAGGGCATGTCGAGACTATTTGATAAAAGGCCGGATTGAGTCCCGTCTCAACTCAACTTTTGCGCAGTAACAGAACCGATGGCACCATGAGAGTGTTCTGCTGTAGGAATACACACTTTACTAGCATGTTTGATATGCGTGGCGCCGGCCTTGTGGCGACACCACAGCTCTAATGAGGGCAGGCTGGCTTGAATACATCAAGGTTGTCGGAATGAAAGCAAGTAAATTTTAAGCAATGATATGTAGCCATCCAAATAATAATAATAATAACGATAATATACAATTATGATGCACCACAGCAAAGTGTAGGGCCGCCGCCATATGCGTACACACAGAAAAGGCAGACACAAACGCAATTGCGCACACATGCACGAGCATACCCCCCCCCCCCTCCCCCAAGAATAAGGTGCACGTTGAGAAGATTTGACAAACGGGCGGTTTGAGTCCTGACCTTCCCTGACTTTTGCACAGTAGCAGAGCCCACGGCACTAAGAGAGTGTTCACTGTATGCATGCAAACTTTACTAGTATCTTTGATATAGGTGGCGCTGGACTTGTGGCGACATCAAATGCATAGCCCAAAGAGGGCAGACTTTTAAACATATCTTTTATCTATTCTTTGATATCGAGGATAAGAGAATAAGCACTCATGTGCTTTTTTTCAAATCCAGTCCCCGTGTGTATGCAGTTTTGTTAATCGTGTCATCTGTTCCTAACGGCACACAATGGCCTACTCTTACGAGACTGGCTTGACTATAGCAAGTTTGTCCAAACGAAAGCTGGTACAGTGTACGTAATGCGACGTAGTTGTAGACATGATAATGAAAATAGTAATAATACAATATGCAGAACTACAGAAAAGTGCAGGGCCACCGCCACATGATATGTGCACGCCCATGCATACCCTGGGATACCCCCGTTTTCTACTCCTCACCGCCCCCCCCCCCCCCCCCCCCCCCTCTAAGAATAAGGCCCCTGTCGAAAAGATGTGACAAATGGGTGGTTAAAGTCCGTCTTATCTCGACTTTTGCACAGTAAAAGACCCCATGGCACCAAAAGAGTGTTCTACTGTAGGCGTACACACTTTGCTAGCATCTTTGTAACACGTAATTTCCGTTTAATTTATTTCTGTGTTATTGTTTCTGGACATCTTGCTGTGTTTCTTTTTGTTATCAAGGGTCGTTGATCTTTAAATTATTTGTCAAATCTATTTGTCTGTGTGTCTGTCTGTCTGCCTGTCTTTGTCTCTCTCCCTGGCTAGAGAGAGAGAGAGTGAAAGAGACAGATATATACATACATAATAATATATAATACACAATATATAAAAATATGTAAATATGTATGTTTATATAGAGAGAGAGAAAGAGGAAGAGAGAGAGGAGAAAGAGAGAGAGAGAGAGTGAGAGAGAGAGAGAGAGAGAGAGAGAGAGAGAGAGAGAGAGAGAGAGAGAGAGAGAGAGAGAGAGAGAGAGAGAGAGAGAGAGACAGACAGACAGACAGACAGACAGACAGACAGACAGACAGACAGACAGACAGACAGACAGAGATAGACAGAGATAGAGAGACAGAAAAAGAGACAGACAGGCAGACCAACAGACAGAGACAGACAGACAGACAGACAAAGACAGAGAGCACACACACACACACACACACACACACACACACACACACACACACACACACACACACACACACACACACACACACACACACACGCATAGACAAAAAAGATGAGATAGAAAAAAAAAAAGAAAAACACAAACAAAGAACCGAACAAAAAAAAAACGAAACAAAAAAACAGGGTCAGGGAAGGTAAAGCAACAAGGGAGAGGAGATGGGAACTGCCCTCAACATGCTGGCCCCCAGAGAAGCTGAGGTTTCTGACACCTCGCTTCCCTACGACTACACAGATTATGGGACACCTTTGCCTTGACCTTTTACAACACCATGCAACAAAGCACAGTGCAGGGTCTTGTGGCAGCACACTCATAAACACGGGCATGTGTACACGCCTACTCCCTCCCCATTAATTATTGCATGATGATCAATGGTGATGGAGATGATGTTATGTAAGCATCATTACATCATTCTCATCAATCATCATGCAATGAAAAAGCTGAGCAGAAGCAGAAAAAAAAATATATTGCATGATGATCAATGGGGATGAGGATGATGTAATGATTCATAATGCAACAAAACAGCCCCAAAGAACACAGCATGTCTTCAATATTATATCAAGTCTGTTGGAAGGAAAGCTAGCAAAGTTTACCCAACAATACATACTATTATTTTTGTGCTAAGTGACACTCCTCTGTGTGAGTGGAAAACATGCTCAACAAAAGCATGTAAACAAATAATCCATATTGTATACCTTTATCCAAGATAAGATGAACGAAATATTTCTCTGATAATTATTACAGATCTCAGCCTTCTCACAAGTAGGCTTTTAAATATTATAAAGCTGGTAAATTCCAAAACACAACTGTCTGTAATCACTATACATTGAAATATATAAGGATACACAGGTGTGCAAACAGACAGTGAAGTGTTACAATAGAACAGTAAATTATACCATCACTGCTTTTAATTTGTTCTTGGGTTTGTAGAACTTTCGTTACCAAGGAATCAGCTTTAACTTTTGAACAATGAACAATAAAGTAGGTGGAGTAGGATTTATATTGTAGATTTTTTCTTTGCAAAATATTTCCATTTATTATGAGAAAAAAAATCAGCGGCATACCACAAAAATTTTCGAAATAATCAGAAAATTATACACAGAGAAAGATAGAGGATTCTTGGCACAAAGTTTCTTCCCTTTTTTTCTTGGGATTACTTTTCTTAAGTAATTTTCTTCTAGGTGTCTGTGTCTCATCTGCCTCTCTTTGTCTGTCTATCTGTCTGTCTGTCTGTCTTCCTCTCTCTCTCTCACTCTCTCTCTCAATCATTAAGAATTTTATTGAATATAGATAAAACACACACTTGTAAAACACATTTTAGCAGGACAGTTATTGTTATGATTTAGAACATTCACTTTCACTTTTTCCTATTTTTTCTTTTATTTTCCAGGACAATGAAAGCAGATCTCATGAGATTGTTTTGCACACAGTCGCCCTGTGTATGTGGTTTTGCAAATTTTCTCTTCTGCTCCCACAGAAGCGCAATGGCCTACTCTTCAAAAAGCAGAACAGGTCGAAGGGTGTGCACACAGAAGAAGAAGAATAATAATTGTGAAGAAGCAGAAGAAGAATTACGAAGAATTGCGAAGAAGAAGAATTTCTAAGAAGAAGAATTACGAAGAAGAAGAATTGCTAAGAAGAAGAAGAAGAAGAAGAAGAAGAAGAAGAAGAAGAAGAAGAAGAAGAAGAAGAAGAAGAAGAAGAAGAAGAAGAAGAAAAAGAAGAAGAAAAAGAAGAAGAACAATCAAGAAGAAGGACAATCAAGAAAACGATTATGATGACTACGATGATGATGATGATGACGACGACGATGACGACGACGATGATGATGCCTGATTCTGGAAACTTGATTTGTTTGAACCAAATATACATCGTAGCTATAAAAGGATATAGTAAAATGGACTTTGCATTAAATATCACATAATATCAATGATAATTATACAATATATATGATGCACCATAACTTAGTGCAGGGCCACCAGCTCAAGCAAACACACACAAAAACGCACAGACAAACACATGTGCTCACATGCATCCCGTTGCATACACACCCCTCAAGAATACCCCAGGGCGTGATACAGCCTAGTTGTCAGAACATTGGGCTGGCAATTTGAGTCCAGGGTCCCATTCTGGTCGAGGGTATTTTTCCTCTGGAGTTATCATCAGTGCTGACTCCACTCCCCCCAAAAGTCTTTCGGATGAGACTGTAAACCGAGGCCGCGTGTGCGAACGCACGCAAAACATCTTGCGCACACGTTAAATGCTGTTCCGCTTTTCATAAGAGTAGGTCATCGTGTGCCAGTGGGAACAGATGACATTTACAAAACTGCATACCCACGGGGACTGAATGTAAAAAAATGCATATGATTGCTTATTCAGTTATCCTCGATATAAAAAGAATGAATAAAAAATGAAATGAACAAATAATGGGCATTTCGAGATCATGTGACAAAAGGCCGGATTGAGTCCAGTCTCAACTCAACTTTGCACAGTAACAGAACCCATGGCACCATGAGAGTGTTCTGCTGTAGGCATGCACACTTTACTAACGTGTTTGATATGCGTGGCGCCGGTCTTGTGGCGACACCATAGCCCCGAAGATGGCAGCCTGGCTTTAATATAGCAAGTTTTTTCCAGAACAAAAGCAAGTACAGTGTACGCAATAATACGAAGCAGTCCACATAATAATAACGATAACATACAATTATTATGCACCACAGCAAAGTGCAGGGCCGCTGCCATATGCGTACACACAGAAAAGGCAGACACAAACGCAACTGTACACACATGCGCGGGAGAATACTCCCCCCCCCCCTCCCCCAAGAATAAGGTGCATGTCGAGAAGATGTGACAAACCGGCGGTTTGAGTCCTGACCTTCCCTGACTTTTGCAAAGTAACAGAGGCCACGGCACCAAGAGAGTGCTCACTGTAAGCATACGAACTTTACGAGTATCTTTGATATAGGTGGCACCGGACTTGTGGCGACAAATAGCCTAGTGGTCAGAACATTACGCTGGCAATTTGACGACCCGGGTTCGCGTCCGGTCGAGGAGATTTTTCTCCCGGAATTAACATCAGTGTTGACTCCACTCTCCCCAAAAAGTCCTTCGGATGAGACTATAAACCAAGGCCCCGTGTGTGAACGCAAGCAGAACATCTTGCGCACACATTAAATCCTGTTCCGCTTTTCGTAAGAGTAGGCCATCGTGTGCCGGTGGGGACAGATGACATTTACAAAAATTGCATACACACGGGGACTGGATGTAAAAAAGCACAAAAGTGATTATTCTCCATATAAAAGATATAATCAAATCAAAGGCTGAAGAGTGTAGACTTTTAAAAATGTATTTTATTTATTCTTTTACATCAAGAACAAGGGAATAAGCACTCATGAGCGTTTTTACATCCAGTCCCCGTGTTTATGCAGTTTTGTCAATCGTGACATCTGTTTGTCTATTGTTTGTATATCCTGGATATAAAAGTTTGTCCAAAGGAAAGCTGGTACAGTGTAGGCAATACGACGTAGCTGTAGACATGATAATGAAAATAGTAATAATACAATATGCAAAAATACAGAAAAGTGCAGGGCCACTGCCACATGACATGTGCACGCGCATGCATACGCTGCAGATACCCCCGCCCTCTCCTCCTCACAGCCCCCCCCCCCCCCCCCCCTTCAGGAATAAGGCCAGCTTCGAGAAGATTTGACAAATAGGAGGTTTGAGTCCCATCTATCCCGACTTTCGCACAGTAAAAGACCCCATGGCACCAAAAGATTGTCCTACTGTATGCGTACACACTTTGCTAGCATCTTTGTAACACGTAATTTCCGTTTTAAGTTCTGTGTTATTGTTTCTGGACATCTTGCTGTGTTTCTTTTTGTTATCAAGGTAGTTGATATTTAAATTGTAACGGGTCCCACACGGGAATTATCTAAGTCGCCACTCTAGTTCCCATTCCGCCTAATTCGGTACTGGCAATCTTAGAGTCCTAGACTAATTCCTAGTTTCTTTAGTAACCCTAAAGAAGAGTAGGGCTCAGCTACTTATGGGCCGGGGAGTGATAAAGTGGGGATAGAAAAGAGGATAGTAGAAAAATAGGGGGAAAGAAATATAGAAGAGTTAGGGAGTAGGTCAGTGAAATTAATCTACCTCAACTCACTCAGCAGCCACACTGAATACACTGAACCTGACGAACAACACCATTCATTCAATGCGACTCCAGACTGAGAAAGTTGGGTTTACAACATATATTCCACAACACAACCTACAACACTACCACATTAACACATCAATTGTACTACAAGTACAACTAAGAAAAACAAAAGGTATTCTGTCCAGTCAAATACCAAAAATCATCCTAATACAACAAAATAAATCAATAATCAGTCTCCGATCAGACACACAGAACGATGAGAGTGGGGATAGGATGAGGCAAAAAGCGATGTGACAGGGGAAAACGATGTTCCTTAATCAGGAACATCCAGACTCGGAGAGTCCAGTCACACTCCTTTCCCTCACTAGGCCCAGGCAGGAAGTGAGATTTAAAAAACAGAAATATCCCCATAGGCATGTCTTTAAGGGGAGAGAACTCTACAAGGGAGTTACTGAACTTAACACTTAGTAACACACCAAACAAAAATACGTTTTGGTGAGGGGGGTTACAAACTTATTTGTCAAATCTGTCTGTCTGTGTGTCTGTCTCTCTGCCTGTCTCTGTCTCTCTCCCCAGCTAGAGAGAGAGTGAAAGAGATAGATATCTATACGTACATATATAATATAGAATACACAATATATAAAATATATAAATATGTCTGTTTATATATAGAGAGAGAAAGAGAGAGAAAGAGAGAGAGAGAGAGAGAGAGAGAGAGAGAGAGAGAGAGAGAGAGAGGCAGACCGACAGACAGAGACAGACACAAAGAAACAGACAGAGAGACAGAGACAGACAGACAAAGACAGAGATAACACACACACACACACACACACACACACACACACACACACACACACACACACACATAAACTTACACACACAGACAAAAAATATGAGATAGGAAAAAAAAAAAAAAAAAAAGAACCAAACAAACAACACCAAAAAACCCAAAAAACAGAGGGTCAGGGAATGTAAAGCAGCAAGGGAGAGGAGATGGGCATCGCCCTCAACATGCTGGCCCCTAGAGAAGCTGAGGTCTCTGACGCCTCTTCCCTAGGACCACACAGGTTATGGGACACCTTTGCCTTTACCTTTTACAACACCATGCAACAAAGCACAGTGCAGGGTCTCCATGGCATGCACACTCATAAACACAGGCATTAGACCATGCCCAGGTGTACACACCTACCCCCCCTCCCCCATTAATTATTGCATGATGATCAATGGTGATGGAGGTGATGTAATGTAGTATTTTACTTATAATTATTACAGATCTCAGCCTACTCACAAGTAGGCTTTTAAATAATTATATGCCTATACATCAATATATACAACTGCCTGTAACCACTATACATTGATCACAGTTTTGAAACAGACAGTGAAGTGTTAGGATTGAACAGTAAATTATATCGTCACTACTTTTAGTTTGTTCTTTGGTTTGTAGAACTCTCATTAACAATGAATCAACTTTAACTTTTGAATAATAAATAATAAAGTAGGTCGATAGGATTTATATTCTGTATTTTCTCTTTGCAAAAAAAATCCATTGATTATGAGAAAAAAATCAGCAGCATACAACAAAGTTCTTTGAAATAATCAGAAAATCATACACAGAGAAAGAAAGAGGACTCTTGGCACAGAGTTTCTTCCCTTTTTTTCTTGGGATTACTGTTCTTTAGTAACTGTCTGACAGGTGTCTGTGTCTCATCTGCCTCTCACTGTCTGTCTGTCTGTCTGTCTGTCTGTCTGTCTGTCTGTCTCTCTCTCTCTCTCTCTCTCTCTCTCTCTCTCTGTCTCTCTCTCTCTCTCTCTGTCTCTGTCTCTCTCTCTCTCCTCTCTCTCTCTCTCTCTCTCTCTCTCTCTCTCTCTCCTCTCTCTCTCTCTCTCTCTCTCTCTCTCTCTCTCTCTCTCTCCTCTCTCTCCTCACTCTCTCTCTCCATGGGGACGGATAGCCTAGTGGTCAGAACATTGCCTTGCAATTTGACAACCCTGTTCAAGTCCAGTCGAGGAAATTTTATCTCCTGGAGTTAACATCAGTGCTGACTCCACTCTCCCCTAAAGTCTTTGGATGAGACTTTAAACTGAGGCCCCCTGTGCAAAGCAGGCAGAACATCTTGCATACATGCTATATCCGAAAAAGCACATGATTGCTTATTCTGTTATCCTTGATACAAAAGAATAAAAGAAAAAAAAGAAGAGAAAAATAAATCATTAAGAATTTTCCCTATAAGTTTTATTGAATATAGATAAAAAAAAACACACTTGTAAAACACATTTTAGCAGGACAGTTATTCTATGATCTAGATCATTAACTTCATTTTCTCTTAATTTTTTTTCTTTTATTTCCAGGACAATGAAAGCAGATTCATGATTTTTTGCACACAGTCCCCGTGTGTATGTGGTTTTTCAAATTTTCTATCTGTTCCAACAGAAACCAATGCCTACTCTTCAAAAGCAGAATCATTAAAGTGTGTGCAAACAGAAGAAGAAGAATGACAAAAA
>JASPKP010000039.1:57500-65000 GCA_030674155.1 Stramonita haemastoma
TTGCACAGTAAGAGAGACCACGGCACCAAGAGAGTGCTCTGTTGTATGCATACATACTTTACTAGTATCTTTGATATAGGTGGCGCCAGACTTATGGCGACATCAAATGCACAGCCCGAAGAGGGCAGACTTTTAAAAATTTATTTTATTCATTCTTTTATAACGAGGATAAGGGAATAAGCACTCATGTGCTTTTTTTTTTTTTACATCCAGTCCCCGTGTGTATGCAGTTTTGTTCATCGTGTCATCTGTTCCTAACGGCACACAATGGCCTACTCTTACGAGACTGGCTTGACTATAGCAAGTTTGTCCAAACGAAAGCTGGTACAGTGTACGCAATACTAAGTAGCTGTAGACATGATAATGAAAATAGTAATAATACAATATGCAGAACTACAGAAAAGTGCAGGACCACTGCCACGTGACATGTGCACCGGCATGCATACCCGGGATACCCCGCCCTCTCCTCCTTACCGCCCCCCATCACCCCCCCCCCTGTCAAGAATAAGGCCCTTTTCGAGAAGATGTGACAATTGGGCGGTTTCTGTCTAAGGCCTATCCCGGCTTTTGCACAGTAAAAGACCCCATGGCACCAAAAGAGTGTTCTACTGTATGCTACACACTTTGCTAGCATCTTTGTAACACGTAATTTCCGTTTAATTAATTTCTGTGTTATTGTTTCTGGACATCTTGCTGTGTTTCTTTTTGTTATCAAGGGTTGTTGATATTTAAATTATTTGTCAAATCTATTTGTCTGTGTGTTTGTCTGTCTGCCTGTCTCTGTCTCTCTCCCCGGCTAGAGAGAGAGAGTGAAAGAGACAAATATATACATACATATATAATATATAATACACAATATATAAAAATATACAAATATGTATGTTATGTATAGAGAGAGAGAGAGAAAGAGGACGAGAGACAGACAGACAGACAGACAGAGATAGACAGAGAGACAGAGAGATAGACAGACAAGCAGACCGACAGAGAGAGAGAGACAGACACAGAGAAATAGACAGAGAGACAGACAGACAGACAGACAAAGACAGAAAACACACACACACACACACACACACACACACACACACACACACAACACACACACACACACACACACACAGCAACAAAATAATATATGAGATAGAAAAAAAAAAGAAGAAAAACACGAACAAAGAACCAAACAAACAAAAATAGAAAACAAAAACAAAAACCAGGGTCAGGGAAGGTAAAGCAGCAAGGGAGAGGAGATGGGTACCGCCCTCTAAATGCTGGCCCCTAGAGAAGCTGAGGTCTCTGACACCTCGCTTCCCTATGACCACATATGTTATGGGACACCTTTGCCTTAAACTTTTACAACATCATGCAACAAAGCACAGTGCAGGGTCTCAGTTGCACGCACACTCATAAACAGGAGCACAATCGAGCATGCCTGTGTACACGCCTACCCCCTCCCCATTAATTATTGCATGATGATCAATGGTGATGGAGATAATATAATGAAAGCATCATTACATCATTCTCATCAATCATCATGCAATGAAAAAGCTTAGCAGAAGCAGAAAAATAATATTGCATGATGATCAGTGGGGATGAGGACGATGTAATGGTTCATAATGCAACAAAACAGCCCCAAAGAAGACAGCATGTCTTCAATATATATCAAGTCTGTTGGAACAAAGCTAGCAAAGTTTACCCAACAATACATAGTACTATTTTTTTGCTAAGTGACACTCCTCTGTGTGAGGGGAAAACATGCTCATCAAAGGCATGTACAAAAATTGCCCTTCTAAAGTCTGTAACATGAACAAATATTTTACTTATAATTATTACAGATCTCAGCCTACTCACAAGTAGGCTTTTAAATATTGCTCACTCAGTACGCAAGAAAACAAAACTGCTTGTAATCACAGTACACTGAAATATAAAGGATACACAGGTGTGAAACAGGCAGTGAAGTATTTCAAGTAAACAGTAAATTATATGATCACTACTTTTAATTTGTTCTTTGGTTCATAGAACTCTCATAAACAAGGAATCAACATTAACTTTTGAATTATGAATAATAAAGTATGTGGGGTAGGATTATATTCTACATTTCCTTTTTGCAAAATATTTCCATTTATTATGAGAAAAAAATCAGTCATATACTATAAAGTTCTTCGAAATAATCAGAAAATTATACACAGAGAAAGATAGATGACTCTTGGCACAAAGTTTCTTCCCTTTTTTCTTTGGATTACTTTTCTTAAGTAACTTTCTTCTAGGTGTCTGTGTCTCATCTGCCTCTCACTGTCTGTCTGCCTGTCTGTCTGTCTGTCTGTCTGTCTGTCTGTCTGTCTGTCTGTCTCTCTCTCAATCATTAAGAATTTTGCACATACATTTTATTGAATATAGATACAACACACACTTGCAAAACACATTGCAGCAGGAGAGGTATTGTTATGATCTGGATCATTAACTTTCAGTTTTTCTTATTTTCTTCTTCTATTTTCCAGGACAATGAAAGTAGATCTCATGAGATTTTTTTCTGGACACAGTCCCCGTGTGTATGTGGTTTACACATTTTCTAATCTGTTTCCACTGAAACGCAATGGCCTACTCTTTCAAAATGCAGAACAGGTCAAAGTGTGTGCACACAGAAGAAGAAGAAGAAGTATTGCGAAGAAGCAGAAGAAGAACTACGAAGAATTTCGAAGAAGTGCGAAGAAAAATTGCGAAGAAGAATTGGTAAGAAAGAGAATTGGTAGGATGAAGAAGAAGAAGACGAAAGAAGAAGAAGAAGAAGAAGAAGAAGAAGAAGAAGAAGAAGAAGAAGAAGAAGAAGAAGAAGAAGAAGATAATGATGATGATGATGATGAAGTAGAAGAAGAAGAAGAAGAAGAAGAAGAAGAAGAAGAAGAAGAAGAAGAAGAAGAAGAAGAAGAAAAGAAGAAGAAGAAGAAGAAGAAGAAGAAGAAGAAGATGATGATGATGATGATGATGATGATGATGATGATGATGATGATGATGATGATGATGACAACAACGACGACGACGACGATAAGGATGAGGATAAAGAAGAAGATGGTGATGTAGATGATGATGATGATGCCTGGTTCTGGAAACTTTTAACTTGTTTGAACCAAATAGGCCTATACATCATAACTATAAAAGGATACAGCAAAATGGACTTTTCCATTAAATATCACATAATATCAATGATAATATACAATATAATTATATGATGCATCATAACACAGTGCAGGGCCACAGGCACACGCACACACTAAAAACGCACAGACAAACACAGGTGGGCGCACACACACCTCTCAAGAATAAAACGCATTTCGAGATCATGTGACAAAAGGCCGGATTGAATCCAGTCTCAACTCAACTTTGGGCAGTAACAGAACCCATGGCACCATGAGAGTGTTCTGCTATAGGCATGCACACTTTACTGACATGTTTGATATGCGTGGCGCCGGTCTTGTGGCGACACCATAGCCTCGAAGACGGCAGCCTGGTTTTAATATAGCAAGTTTTTCAGAACAAAAGCAAGTAAAGAGTACGCAATAATACGTAGCCGTCCACATAATATTAACGATAATATACAATTATGATGCACCTCAGCATAGATCAGGGCCGCCGCTATATGCGTACATACAGAAAAGACAGACACAAACGCAATTGCGCACACACGCACGCGAGCATACCCCCCCCCCCCTCCCCTCCCCCAAGAATAAGGTGCATGTCGAAAAGATGTGACAAACTGGCGGCTGGAGTCCTGACCTTCCCTGAGTTTTCCACAGTAACAGAGCCCACGGTACTAAGAGAGTGCTCACTGTATGCATACAAACTTTACTAGTATCTTTGATATAGGTTGTGCCGGACTTGTGGAGACATCAAATGCACGGCCCGAAAAGGGCAGACTTTTACAAATGTATTTTATTTATTCTTTTATATCGAGGATAAGAGAATAAGCACTCATCATGTGCTTTTTTTATTTTACATCCAGTCCCCGTGTGTATGCAGTTTTGTTCATCGTGTCATCTGTTCCTAACGGCACACAATGGCCTACTATTACAAGACTGGCTTGACTATAGCAAGTTTGTCGAAACGAATTAATAGGAGAACCTTTAATTTTTAATGATAACATTCAGATTGGGAACAGAAACATTTTCTTAAAGAAGTGGTTTGAAAAAGGCGTGTGCTTTATTCATAATTTGCTTAGTGAGAATGGTCTTTTCTTCACAGCCCAGGAGTTCAGTGACAAATACAATCTGCAGACTGATTATATTACATACATGGGATGTGTACAAGCTGTTAAGAGTTATGTAAGAAAACAACACATAGATTTAACTGATAACATACCACTGAATTGTCCAATATCTCTTAAAATTATTATGTCAACTCCCAAAGGGGCTCGACTGCTTTACGATGTTTTCTTGCGTGAGGATACAAAACCAAACTGCTGTCAAAAATGGGATAATAAGTTAAATGCGAGTACCAATTGGACTGTAACTTTTAGAAAAATCCAGCAGATTAAAGAAATTAAGCTACGTTGGTTTCAAATAAGACTTGTACATATAATTTTGGCAACAAATATTGTCCTCCTGCATATGAATGTGGTCCAGGAAAGCAGCTGCAGTTTCTGCAGAAGAGTCCAGGACGGTATTTGTCATATGTTCTGGGCTTGTGATTGTATCCAACCTTTTTGGGCACAGTTGGAAAGATATATAAATCAAAATTGTAAAAATGTAAACAACTTAAAGCTGAATGTAATAATTGTGCTTTTTGGATATGACAAATCCTGTAGATTTGACCGCACATTTGACATGATTATGATGCATGCAAAATTTTACATTTACAAATGCAAGATCAACAAAACAACTCCACAGTTCTGTCACTTTAGGACATACTTGAAAAAGGTGTTTGAAATAGAAAAATATACTTCATTTATCAACATGACTAATAATAAGTTTGCAATTGATTGGCTACAATATAAACATATTGTTGAAATTTGATATTTTCTTTGACATATAGATTAAAGGTAATTCTCTCCATTGGGTTTTTTTTTTGTTGTTTTTTTTTTTTTGTTGTAGTTGTTTTTTCCTTTAAAATAGCAGACTGCTGTAAAATTAACCCTAATATACTATTGAGACTAACAAGTAACATGTCCATTGAATAGTGTGGGGGGGCAGGTAAAATGTACCTTGTCTTCAGACTGATCAGTCCACCTACTACTGTTGTAATAGATATTTGTATACAATAAATAAATGAATAAAATAAGAATAAGGGTAAGGACAACTCAATGACGGTAACTAATACTTTAAGAGTAAATATAAGCACATAGTCTCATGCTATTGTAGACTCGTCTGAGCACCATAAAAAATTGTCAGTGCTTTGAGGAAAGGATAAGGAAGAGACAGAAGAGAAAGAAGAAAAGAACCAGACTTGCATGCCTATGCCATGTTCAGTGATTTGAATTGATAACCTTGTGTGTCTATATGTGTCTATGTATGTTTATATGTATGTATGTTTGTGTCTTCTCGTTTATGATCCCATGTGTCCAAATGTCATATTTGTTGAATAACGTGACTACATAAGTGCAGAATATGTTTTGATTGATTACTTGTTATTATTGTGATTATTATTCAGAAACATACCAAACTTTGGCTGGTTTTGTTGCTGTTGTTTTTTGTGGGTTTTTTTTTATTATTAATGAAATAGCTACTACAGTAAGCTCAAAAATTATGTACATATTAATATTATATTCATATGCATTTGTGCGTTAAAATGGTGGAAACGATGGGTAGAGATCATACATTTGGTGATCAATGTTTACTTGTATTTATATGCAAAACTTGAATAAAAATGTTTTAAAAAAAACTATAAAAGGATACAGCAAAATGGAATATTGCACTGAAAATCACATAATATCAATGATGATATACAATATATATAATGCACCATAACACAGTCCTGGGCCACGGGCACACGCAAACACACACACTAAAAACGCACAGACAAACACAGGTGCGCGCATACACACCTCTCAAGAATAAAGCGCATTTCGAGATCATGTGACAAAGGGCGGATTGAGTTCAGTCTCAACTCATCTTTGCGCAGTAACAGAACCCACGGCACCATGAGAATGTTCTACTGTAGGCATGCACACTTTACTAACATGTTTGATATGCGTGGCGCCGGTCTTGTGGTGACACCACAGCCCCGAAGAGGGCAGCCTGGCTTTAATATAGGAAGTTTTTTTTTTTATAACCAAAGCATGTACAATGTATGCAATAATACGTAGCACACCACATAATAATAACGATAAAATACAATATGACCCACCAGAATAAAATGCAGGGCCGCCGCAGCCATATGCGTAAACGCAGAAAAGGCTGACACAAACCCAATTGCACACACATGGGCGCGAGCATACCACCCCCCCCCCCCCGCCCCCCCCCCTTCTCCCCCAAGAATAAAGTGCATGTCGAGAAGATGTGACAAACGGGCGGTTTGAGTCCTGTCCTTCCCTGACTTTTGCACAGTAACAGAACCCACAGCACCAGGAGAGTGCTCACTGCATGCATACAAACTTTACTGGTATCTTTGATATAGGTGGCGCCGGACTTGTGGCGACATCACATGCACAGCCCGAAGAGGGCAGACTTAAAAAAAAAAAAATATTCTTTGATATCGAGGATAAGGGAATAAGCACTCATGTGCTTTTTTTTTTTTTTACATGCAGTCCCCGTGTGTATGCAGTTTTGTTAATCGTGTCATCTGTTCCTAACGGCACACAATGGCCTACTCTTACGACATCGGCTTGACTATAGCAAGTTTGTCCAAACGAAAGCTGATACAGTGTACGTAATACTACGTAGTTGTAGACATGATGATGATGATGATGATGATGATGATGATGATGATGATGATGATGATGATGATGATGATGATGATTATGATGATACCGTAAAATCCCTAGCATACGCCCACCCCCCCTGTGCACTGATTTAGGGGAAAGTTGGAGGGTGGGCGTTTTCTAGGAATAGACCCCTTTGCACAAAATAATTTTTGTGCTCAACTGTGTAATTGAGTGAATACAAACCCCGAAAGCATGTAAGTTAGGTCGTGTGAGTAGAAGTGAAGGAAAATAGAAAAAAAAGGATTTTGAGGCAAAGAAAGCCAACGAGTTCCATCACTTTCTGTTGTAGGTCCTTGTCTCGCAATACCCTGCCTTCAGATCTTTCATCTTCCAGATAATGCAGCACACCTTGGTCGACATGTTCAGATCTAACTGCTGGTCCTTTTGACAGTTTCCGTTTGTCTTTACCGTACTGTTGTTCAAGTCTATCTCTGTTTTCACTCCATTCCCTGATCCTCTTCCTATCAACAGAAAATTCACGGGCACACTCCGAAACATTCCCACCTGCTTCGTTATCCAGATACTGGAGGGCTTCCAATTTGAAGGATACAGTGTAAGACTGTCGCTTTGGCATTTTGCAAAAATGGCACAGA
>JASPKP010000039.1:70000-82500 GCA_030674155.1 Stramonita haemastoma
GTGCTCACTGTAAGCATACAAACTTTACCAGTATCTTTGATATAGGTGGCACCGGACTTGTGGCGACAAATAGCCTAGTGGTCAGAACATTACGCTGGCAATTTGACGACCCGGGTTCGAGTCCGGTCGAGGAGATTTTTCTCCTGGAATTAACATCAGTGTTCACTCCACTCTCCCCAAAAAGTCCTTCGGATGAGACTATAAAACCAAGGCCCCGTGTGCGAACGCACGCAGAACATCTTGTGCACACATTAAATCCTGTTCCGCTTTTCGTAAGAGTAGGCCATCGTGTGCCGGTGGGGACATATGACATTTACAAAAATTGCATACACACGGGGACTGGATGTAAAAAAGCACAAAAGTGCTTATTCTCCATATAAAAGAATAAATCAAATCACAGGCTGAAGAGGGTAGACTTTTAAAAATGTATTTTATTTATTCTTTTACATCGAGAACAAGGGAATGAGCTCTCATGTGCGTTTTTACATCCAGTCCCCGTGTTTATGCAGTTTTGTCAATCGTGTCATCTGTTTGTCTATTGTTTGTATATCCTGGATATAAAAGTTTGTCCAAACGAAAGCTGTTACAGTGTAGGTAATACGACGTAGCTGTAGACATGATAATGAAAATAGCAATAATACAATATGCAGAAATACAGAAAAGTGCAGGGCCACTGCCACATGACATGTGCACGCGCAAGCATACGCTGCAGATACCCCCGCCCTCTCCTCCTCACTGCCCCCCCCCCCCCCCCCCCTTCAGGAATAAGGCCAGCTTCGAGAAGATGTGACGAATAGGAGTTTTGAGTCCCACCTATCCCGACTTTTGCACAGTAAAAGACCCCATGGCACCAAAAGAGTGTCCTACTGTATGCGTACACACTTTGCCAGCATCTTTGTAACAGGTAATTTCCGTTTTAAGTTCTGTGTTATTGTTTCTGGACATCTTGCTGTGTTTCTTTGTGTTATCAAGGGTAGTTGATATTTAAATTGTAACGGGTCCCACACGGGAATTATCTAAGTCGCCACTCTAGTTCCCATTCCGCCTAATTCGGTACTGGAAATCTTAGAGTCCTAGACTAATTCCTAGTTTCTTTAGTAACCCTAAAGAAGAGTAGGGCTCAGCTACTTATGGGCCGGGGATTGATAAAGTGGGGATAGAAAAGAGGATAGTAGAAAAATAGGGGAAAAGAAATATAAAAGAGTTAGGGAGTAGGTCAGTGAAATTAATCTACCTCAACTCACTCAGCAGCCACACTGAATACACTGAACGTGACGAACAACACCATTCATTCAATGCGACTCCAGACCAAGCAAGTTGGGTTTACAACATATATTCCACAACACAACCTACAACACTACCACATTAACACATCAATTGTACTACAAGTACAACTAAGAAAAACAAAAGGTATCCTGTCCAGTCAAATACCAAAAATCATCCTAATACAACAAAATAAATCAATAATCAGTCTCTGATCAGACACACAGAACGATGAGAGTGGGAATGCGATGAAAAGAAAAGCAATGTGACAGGGGAAAACGATGTTCCTTAATCAGGAACATCCAGACTCAGAGAGTCCAGTCACACTCCTTTCCCTCACTAGGCCCAGGCAGGAAGTGAGATTTAAAAAACAGAAATATCCCCATAGGCATGTCTTTAAGGGGAGAGAACTCTACAAGGGAGTTACTGAACTTAACACTTAGTAACACACCAAACAAAAATACGTTTTGGTGAGGGGGGTTACAAAATTATTTGTCAAATCTGTCTGTCTGTGTGTCTGTCTCTCTGCCTGTCTCTGTCTCTCTCCCCAGCTAGAGAGAGAGTGAAAGAGATAGATATCTATACGTACATATATAATATAGAATACACAATATATAAAATATATAAATATGCCTGTTTATATAGAGAGAGAAAGAGAAAGGGAGAGAGAGAGAGAGAGAGAGGAGGAGAGAGAGAGAGAGAGAGAGAGAGAGAGAGAGAGAGAGGCAGACCGACAGACAGAGACAGACACAGAGAAACAGACAGAGAGACAGAGACAGACAGACAAAGACAGAGATAACACACACACACACACACACACACACACACACACACACACACACACACACACACACACACACACACACAAAACTTACACACACAGACAAAAAAGATGAGATAGAAAAAAACAAAAAACAACAACAACAAAGAACCAAACAAACAACAACAAAAAACCCAAAAAACAAAGGGTCAGGGAAGGTAAAGCAGCAAGGGAGAGGAGATGGGTATCGCCCTCAACATGCTGAAGAAGAGTAACGATTAAGAAGAAGAAGAAGAGGATACATAAGAAGAAGAAGAAGAAGAAGAAGAAGAAGAAGAAGAAGAAGAAGAAGAAGAAGAAGAAGAAGAAGAAGAAGAAGAAGAAGAAGAAGAAGAAGAAGAAGAAGAAGAACAACAACAACAACAACAACAACAAGAACAAGAACAAGAACAAGAACAAGAACAAGAACAACAAGAACAACAAGAAGAACAAGAACAAGAACAAGAACAAGAGTAAGATCAAGAAAATTATAATGATGATGATATTGATGATGTTGATGATGATGATGATGATGATGATGATGATGATGATGATGATGATGATGATGATGATGATGATGCCTGATTTTGGGTACTTTTAATTTGTTTGAACTAAATAGGCATATACATCATAACTATAAAAGGATACAGCAAAATAGAATATTGCATTAAAATCACATAATACCAATAATAATAATGTACAATATATATGATGCACCATAAAACAGTGCAGGGCCGCAGAACAGGCCGAAGTGTGTGCACACAGAAGAATTGCAAAGAAAAAATTCGAAGAAGTAGAAGAATTGCGAAGAAGAATTGCAGAAAAGTGCAAAGAAAAATTGCTAAGAAGAAGAATTGCTAAGAAGAAGAATTGCTAAGAAGAAGAATTGCTAAGAAGAAGAATTGCTAAGAAGAAGAAGAAGAAGAAGAAGAAGAAGAAGAAGAAGAAGAAGAAGAAGAAGAAGAAGAAGAAGAAGAAGAAGAAGAAGAAGAAGAAGAAGAAGAAGAAGAAGAAGAAGAAGAAGAAGCTAATGATGATGATGATGATGATGATGATGATGATGATGATGATGATGATGATGATGATGATGATGATGATGATGATGATGAGTATGATGATGATGATGACCACTACGACGATGAGGATGAGGATGGTGATGAGTCTGATGATGATGATGCTGGTTCTGGGTACTTTTAACTTGTTTGAACCAAATAGGCCTATACATCAAAACTATAACATGATACAAGAAAATGGACTTTTGCATGAAATATCATAATATCAATGATAATATACAATGTATATGATGCACCATAACACAGTGCAGGGCCACGGCACACGCAAACACACACAAAAATGTACAGACAAACACAGATGCGCGGTAAACACCTCTCAAGAATAAATCGCATTTCAAGATCATGTGATAAAAGGCCAGATTGAATCCAGTCTCAACCCAACTTTTGCACAGTAACAGAACCCATGGCACCATGAGAGTGTTCTGCTGTAGGCATGCACACTTTACTAACATGTTTGGTATGCGTGGTGTCGGTCTTGTGGGGACACCATAGCCCCGAAGAGGGCAGCCTGGCTTTATTATAGCAAGTTTTTCCAGAACAAAAGCAAGTAAAATATACGCAATAATACGTAGCAGTCCACATAATAATAACGATAATATATAATCATGATGCACCACAGAAAGTGCAGGGCCGCCACCATATGCGTACACACAGAAAAGTCAGACACAGACCCAATTGCGCACACATGCGCGGGAGCATACCCCCTCCCCTCCCCCAAGAATAAGGTGCATGTCGAAAAGATTTGACACACGGGCGGTTTGAGTCCTGACCTTCCCTGACTTTTGCACAGTAAGAGAGACCACGGCACCAAGAGAGTGCTCTGTTGTATGCATACAAACTTTACTAGTATCTTTGATATAGGTGGCGCCGGACTTATGGCGACATCAAATGCACAGCCCGAAGAGGGCAGACTTTTAAAAATTTATTTTATTCATTCTTTTATAACGAGGATAAGGGAATAAGCACTCATGTGCTTTTTTTTTTACATCCAGTCCCCATGTGTATGCAGTTTTGTTCATCGTGTCATCTGTTCCTAACGGCACACAATGGCCTACTCTTATGAGACTGGCTTGACTATAGCAAGTTTGTCCAAACGAAAGCTGGTACAGTGTACGTAGTACTACGTAGCTGTAGAAATGATAATGAAAATAATGATAATAATACAATATGCAGAACTACAGAAAAGTGCAGGGCCACTGCCACATGACATGAGCAGGTGCATGCATGCATGCGCAGCGGATACCCCCGCACTCTCCTCCTCGCCGCCCCCCCCCCCCCCCCTCCACACACACACACACACACCTCAAGAATAAGTCCCCTTTCAAATAATTATTCCTTTGACTGCAATTGCCACTTTTAAATTCTGATAAGTGTCCTACTGTAAGGTACCCAAGCAGGGGGAGTTTCAATCACCACCGGGACCTCTGATGAGGGCTCATCCAGGATCAAAAATTCAGTCAGGTCAAGCCCAAAGCAGGATCCTTACTCAATAATTCCACAAATGCTGCCTTCAAAAGGTTTTTACCTTATAGTTGATTTAAAAAAAAAATTGACAATCACCATTTTTATGACTGGAGTGAAGTTAAAACTGGTTACCTGTACTTTGTTTTTTTCCTCTATATTTTCTCAATTATATATATATATATATATATATATATATATATATTATATATATATATATATATATATATATATATATATATATATATATATGACGTGTGTGTGTGTGTATGTGTGTGCGTGTGTGTGTGAGGCTCCACCACATAATGATTCGCATAGTACCAGAGGTCAATAATATTGTTAGTTATTGACATGTCAATAATTTGCAATAAAATGGCTACACAATACCAAAAAAACCAGATTGAAAATCGGAAAATTCTATGAAAAATTATAACAAGTTGAGATGATGGACTGCAGGAAAAGACAAAATGAGAAATTGACAGGTTTAGCATTATAAATGGTAGTCAGAGTGAGGGCTTGGGTATTTTAAAAACATGTTTTAAAGCAAAAGGATACAAAATTATGACTTGATATTTCACTACAAGGTAGAACAATGAATAGAGTTTTATAATCAATCAAAATCTCAAAATTGATAACTTGACCCCCACCTATATAAAATGGCTCCCAGCAGAAAAGTGGGTTAGGTGCTAAGCGACTCATTTCCTGGTGGAGCATCACACACACACACACACACACACACACACACACACACACACACACACACACACACACACACATATATATATATATATATATATATATATATATATATATATATATATATATATATATATATATATATATATATATATATTGTTTCATCATCTTTACCAAGTTACATAACTAAAAAGAGTGTATTTGCTAAATGACCCTCCTGTGTGTAAGGGAACAACTCTCAATGGAGGAATGTATGGAAATCACTCATCCCAGATAAGATGAACTAAGTATCTTACATCTTTTACAGATCTCAGCCTACTCACAAGTAGGCTTTTAAATATATTCCAGTATGACAACACTTCTGCCTGTAATCACTATTTTTTTTTCATTTTTATAAATCATGTTTATTCACTTTTACATGTATACATCATACAATTTTCGTGACAACAAAAGCAACACAACTTCACTCATTGTTCAAAGCTCGAACAACTCCTCACACACATGGACAGCAAGAAAAACAAAACTTTAAAACTTTCCCAACATTCACACAGCAAAAAAAAAAAAAAGGAAAACCACCCCCACACGCATTTTTATCCACAAACATTCGCACACACACCTAAGCTCAAAACCACACTCACCACTCACCACCAACAGTTATCCTTATACACAACAAGCATAGTTATCAATCTACACAACAAATATAACATTGAAAAATTCACTCAACCAAACCAATTTTTCATGAAAACCATCTTGTTTCCTTGTACACATCATGTATAAAATAGAAAAAAATTCACCCCCAAAGAAAATGGCAAACACTGATCAGGAACCCAATTTCCCATGAAAAACCTCTAAAAAAACACACACACACACAAAAAACAACTTTCTGTTGCCATTTCAAACCCATGGTGACAACAACAACAACAACAAAAAAACCCGACCAACCAACCAAGAAACCCCCCTCAAACCTATCCTTCTTCACAAATAACTCCTGCAAAAACACAGACAAAAACACACACCAACACACACACGCACACATACTCGCACACACGCAGGCCACCTTTATTATCTCAAGAGCACAGTCTCAAACCATAGTAAACACTCGTGCATACCCACAAACGGATCATCAACAAACTAAACTAAAAACTAAAAAGAGTGTAGGCCTATTTGCTAAGTGACCCTCCTGTGTATAAGGGGAACAACTCTCAACTGAGGGATGTATGAAAATCACTCATCCCAGATAAGATGAACGAAATATCTTACATCTTTTACAGATCTCAGCCTACTCACAAGTAGGCTTTTAAATATAATCCAGTATGACAACACTACTGCCTGTAATCACTATACATTGAAACACACAAGGATACACAGGTGTGAAACAGGCAGTGAAGTATTACAAGTAAACAGTAAACTATATGGTCACTGCTTTGAATTTGCTCTTTGGTTTGTAGAACTCTCATAAACAAGGAATCAACTTTAACTTTCGAATAATGAATAATAAAGTACGTGGAGTAGGATTTATATTGTAGATTTTCTTTTTGCAAAATATTTCCATTGATTATGAGAAAAAAAAATCACCGGCATACAAGAAAGTTCTTCGAAATAATCAGAAAAATTATACACAGAGAAAGATAGAGGACTCTTGGCACAAAGTTTCTTCCCTTTATTTCTTGGGATTACTTTTCTTTAGTAACTGTCTTAAAGGGGTTTGTGTCTTATAAGGTTCTCACTGTCTGTCTGTCTGTCTGTCTGCCTTCCTCTCTCTCTCTCTCTCTCTCTCTCTCTTCTCTCTCTCTCTCTCTCTCTCTCTCTCTCTCTCTCTCTCTCTCTCTCTCTCTGAATCAATGAATCATTCCAGAAATACTGTAAAGCCAAGCGTCCCAATCCCAAGAATAGACTTATTTAAATCTAGTTTACTTTACTCAGGCCCTGTGCTGTGGAACTCCCTTCCCGATTCAATTAAAGAGCACCAATCATTGACAACCTTCAAAAATCACCTTCTAATTCACTTGATGCACCAAAAATAATAAACCAATTATATCCACTTCTCCTTCTCCCCCTTCTCTTTCTCCCTCCCTGTGTGTGTGTGTGTGTGTGTGTGTGTGTGTGTGTGTGTGTGTGTGTGTGTGTGTGTGTGTGTGTGTGTGTGTTTGCGTGTTTGCGTGTTTGCGTGTTTGCGGGTTTGCGGGTGTGTGTGTGTGTATGTGTGTGTGTGTGTGTGTGGTGTGTGTGTGTGTGTGTGTGTGTGTGTGTGTGTGTTTTGCGTGTTTGCGTGTTTGCGTGTGTGTGTGTGTGTGTGTGTGTGTGTGTGTGTGTGTGTGTGTGTGTGTGTGTGTGTGTGTGTGTGTGTGTGTGTGTGAGTTGGGTTTTTTGTTGTTGTTGTTCGCTCTCCCCCCTTTTATCTAAACTTATGTTTTATGAGACTATTTTGATGCTAGATGGTGGTGGTTTGATGTTCAGCGATTTAGCCTCATTATATTCTCATGTTTGCTCTTTAATTATTGCGCCCTTTTGTGTGTGTGTGTGTGTGTGTGTGTGTGTGTGTGTGTGTGTGTGTGTGTGTGTGTGTGTGTGTGTGTGTGTGTGTGTGTGTGTGTGTGTGAGTTGTGTTTTTTTGTTGTTGTTGTTCTTTCCCCCTTTTATCAATTCATGTTTTATGGGATTATTTTGATGTTAGATGGTGGTGGTTTGATGTTTTCAGTCATTTAACCTCATCATATTTTCATGTTGCTCTTTAATTATTGCGCCTTTTTTGTTTTTGTTTTTTTTATAAAATTTTTTGTTTTGTTTTGTTTTTGCTTTGTTTATTTTTTTGTTTTGTTTTGTTTTTGTTTTATTATTCAAATCAAAATCATCATTGATTCTTACTCCATATTTTGTTTCTGAATGAGTGCCTTTTTATAACATTACCTTAATATTGTATCTCTGTCGTATTCCTTACCTGTTGTTGTTGTTCTTTCCCCTCTTTTATCAAAATCTTATGTTTTATGGGACTATTTTGATGATAGATGATGGTGGATTGATGTTTCTAGTCATTTAACCTCATCATATTCTCATGTTTACTCTTTAATTATTGCGCCCTTTCTTTGTTTGTTTTGTTTTTGTTTGTTCTTTGTTTTTCTTGCTTTTTTTATTCAACTCAAAATCATCATTGATTCTTACTTCTCATTTTCGTTTCTGAATCAGTGACTTTTATAACATTACCGTAATATTGTATCTCTGTGTTAATTCTTGCCTGTTGTTTGATGCTTGGTATGGTTCCTTACTTTTGGTATTTGGATCATTATAATTGTTGATTTTATTTATATTTTTATTGGCAGTATCTATCCCCCCCCCCTCCAATATTAGTTAAAAAAAAAGTTTCCCCCTGTTTATCCAAATGTATGATTTATATCACATGTATAACTTTTGACAGATGGTGGTGGATTGATGTTTCCAGTTGTTTATTTCATCTTGTTCTCTTGTTTGCTCTTTACCTATTAACACTTTTCTATTCTTCCATAATCAAAATCTTTTTATTGTGACTTCTGATTTTGTCTTCTGATCGAGTGCATTTTTATTACCTTATCATTATATAGTGTCCTTATTCTTGTGTGTTGCTTGGTACTGCGTAAAATTTTATTGTTTAGTATCTTTTCATCTTGATGTATCCCTGAAAAGGGCGGGGACTGGATGTAAAAAAGCACAGGAGTGCTTATCTATTATCCTCGAATAAAATAATGTTGCCTTGCCTTGCCTTGCCTTGCCCTGCCTTGTCTCTCTCTCTCTCTCTCCCTCTCTCTCTCCATCATTAAAAAATTTGCATATACATTTTATTGAATATAGATAAAACACACACTTGTACAACACATTTTAGCAGGACTGTTATTGTTATGATCTAGATCATTAACTCTCAATTTTTCTTACATTTTATTTTTATTTTCCAGGACAATGAAAGCAGATCTCATGAGATTATTTTGCACAGAGTCTCAGTGTTGTGTGGTTTTGCAAATTTTCTCATCTGTTCCCACAGAAACGCAATGGCCTACTCTTCAAAAAGCAGAACAGGTCAAAGTGTGTACACACAGAAGAAGAAGAGAAGAAGAAGAAGAAGAAGAAGAAGAAGAAGAAGAAGAAGAAGAAGAAGAAGAAGAAGAAGAAGAAGAAGAAGAGAATTACAAAGAATTGCGAAGAAGTGCAAAGAAAAATTTTGAAGAAGAATTGCTAAGAAGAAGAATTGCTAAGAAGAAGAACTGCTAAGAAGAGGAATTGCTAAGAAGAAGACGAATTGCTCAGAAGAATTGCTAAGAAGAATTGCTAAGAAGAAGAATTGCTAAGAAGAAGAAGAAGAAGAAGAAGAAGAAGAAGAAGAAGAAGAAGAAGAAGAAGAAGAAGAAGAAGAAGAAGAAGAAGAAGAAGAAGAAGAAGAAGCTGCTGCTGCTGCTGCTGCTGCTGCTGTTGCTTCTGATGATGATGATGACCACGACAATGAGGATGAGGTTGAGGATGGTGATGGTGATGATGATGATGATGATGATGATGATGCCTGTTTCTGGAAAATTTTTAACTTGTTTGAACCAAATATACATCATAACCATAAAAGGATACAGCACATTGAAATATTTCATTGAAAATCACATAATATCAATGATAATATACAATATATATGATGCACCATAACACAGTGCAACGCCATGACCAAATGCAAAAACACAAAAACGCACAAACACAGGTGCGTATACACACCTCTCAAGAATAAATCGCATTTTGAGATCATGTGACAAAAGGCCCGATTGAGTCCATTCTCAACCCAACTTTTGCACAGTAACAGAACCCATGGCACAATGAGAGTGTTCTACTGTAGGCATGCACACTTTACTAACATATTTGATATGTGTGGCGCCAGTCCTGTGGCGACACCATAGCCCCGAAGACGGCAGCCTGGATTTAATATAGTAAGTTTTTTAGAACAAAAGCAAGTAAAGTGTACGCAATAATACGTACGCGGTCAACATAATAATAACGATAATATACAATTATGATGCACCACAGCAAAGTGCAGGCCGCCGCCATATGCGTACACACAGAAAAGGCAGACACAAACGCAATTGCGCACACATGCGCGGGAGCATACCCCCCCCCCCCCCCAAGAATAAGGTGCATGTGGACAAACGGGCGGTTGAGTCCTGACCTTCCCTCACTTTTGCACAGTAATAGAGCCCACGGCACAAAGAGAGTGCTCACTGTATGCATACAAACTTTACTTGTATCTTTGATATAGGTGGCGCCGGTCTTGTGGCGACATCAAATCCACAGCCCAAAGAGGGCAGACTTTTAAAAATTTATTTTATTTATTCTTTTATATCAAGGATAAGGGAATAAGCACTCATTTTTTTACATCCAGTCCCCGTGTGTATGCAGTTTTGTTAATTGTGTCATCTGTTCCTAACGGCACACAATGGCCTACTCTTACGAGACTGGCTTCACTATAGCAAGTTTGTCCAAATGAAAGCTGGCACAGTGTACGTAATACTACGTAGTTGTAGACATGATAATGAAAATAATAATACAATATGCAGAACTACAGAAAAGTGCAGGGCCACTGCCACATGCACACATACAAAAACCGCACACACAAACATTAACACGCCCAGGCATACGCCGCCGATACCCCCTCCCTTTACCCCCTACCCCCCCCCCCCCCCCTCAAGAATAAGGCCCATTTCGAGAAGGTGTGACAAGTAGTAAGTTTGAGTCCTGGCCTGTCCCGACTTTAGCACAGTAAAAGACCCCATGGCACCAAAAGAGTGCTCTACTGTATGCATACACACTCTGCTAGCATCTTTGTAACACGGAATTTCCGTTTAATTTCTGTGTTATTGCTTCTGGACATCTTGCTGTGTTTCTTTTTGTTATCAAGGGTTGTTGATATTTAAATTCTTTGTCAAATCTATCTGTCTGTGTGTCTGTCTGTCTGCCTGTCTCTGTCTCTCTACCCGGCTAGAGAGAGAGTGAAAGAAAAAGAGAAATATATATATATATATATGTATGTATATAATATATATATATATATATATATATATATATATATATATATATATATATATATATATAATATGTATACATACATATATAATATATAATACACAATATATAAAAATATATAAATATGTAAGTTTATATCTAGAGAGAGAGAAAGAGGAAGAGAGAGAGAGAGACACACAGAGAGACAGAGACAGAGACAGACAGACAAAGACAGAAAACACACACACACACACACACACACACACACACACACACACACACACACACACACACAACACACACACACACACACACACACACACACGCACGCACACACACACAGACCAACAAAATAGATGAGATAGAAAAAAAGAGAAAAACACCAACAAAGAACCAACCAAAAAAAATGAAACAAAAAAAAAACAGGGTCAGGGAAGGTGAAGCAGCCAAGGACAGGAGATGGGCACCGCCCTCAATATGCTGGCCCCTAGAGAAGCTAAGGTCTCTGAGGTCTCGCTTCCTTACGACCACACAGGTTATGGGACACCTTTGCCTTTACCTTTTACAACACCATGCAACAAAGCACAGTGGAGGGTCTCAGTGGCACCACACTGATAAACACCAGCATAATGAGCATGCCCAGGTGTACACGCCTACCCCCCCTCCCCCATTAATTATTGTATGATGATCAATGGTGATGGAGATGATGTAATGTAAGCATCATTACATCATTCTCATTTATCTCATGCAATGAAAAATCTTAGCACAAGCAGAAAAAAAATATTGCATGATGATCAATGGGGATGAGGATGATGTAATGATTCATAATGCAACAAAACAGCCCCAAAGTAAACAGCATGTCTTCAATATATATCAAGTCTGTTGGAACAAAGCTAGCAAAGTTTACCCAACAATACATAGTATTATTTTTTTTGCTAAGGGACACTCCTCTGTGTGAGGGGAAAACAGGCTCAACAAAAGCATGTGCAGAAATTACACATCTAAGGTCTGTTTATCTAACATGAACAAATATTTTACTTATAATTATTACAGATCTCAGCCTACTCACGAGTAGGCTTCTAAATATATTCATCTTTAATTTCAGACCCACAACTGTCTGTAATCACTATACATTGAAGCACACAAGGATACACAGGTGTGAAACAGACAGTGAAGTGTTAGGATTGAACAGTAAATTATATGGTCAC
>JASPKP010000039.1:87500-92500 GCA_030674155.1 Stramonita haemastoma
GAAGCACACAAAAAAATATATTGCATGATGATGAATGGGGATGAGGATGATGTAATGATTCATAATGCAACAAAACAGCCCCAAAGAAAACAGCATGTCTTCAATATTATATCAAGTCTGGTGGAACAAAGCTAGCAAAGTTTACCCAACAGTACATACTATTATTTTTTTGCTAAGTGACACTCCTCTGTGTGAGGGGAAAACATGCTCAACAAAAGCATGTAAACAAATAACCCATATTGTATACCTTTATCCAAGATAACATGAACGAAATATTTTTCTGATAATGATTACAGATCTCAGCCTTCTCACAAGTAGGCTTTTAAATATTATAAAGCTGGTAAATTCCAAAACACAACTGTCTGTAATCACTATACATTGAAATATATAAGGATACACAGGTGTGCAAACAGACAGTGAAGTGTTACAATAGAACAGTAAATTATATCATCACTGCTTTTAATTTGTTCTTGGGTTTGTAGAACTCTCATTAACAAGGAATCAGCTCTAACTTTTGAATAATGAATAATAAAGTACGTGGAGTAGGATTTATATTCTAGATTTTCTTTTTGCAAAATATTTCCATTTGTTATGAGAAAAAAAATCAGCCCCATACCACAAAATTTTTCGAAATAATCAGAAAATTATACACAGAGAAAGATAGAGGACTCTTGGCACAAAGTTTCTTCCCTTTTTTTCTTGGGATTACTTTTCTTAAGTAATTTTCTTCTAGGTGTCTGTGTCTCATCTGCCTCTCTTTGTCTGTCTATCTGTCTGTCTGTCTGTCTTCCTCTCTCTCTCACTCTCTCTCTCAATCATTAAGAATTTTATTGAATGTAGATAAAACACACACTTGTAAAACACATTTTAGCAGGACAGTTATTGTTATGATCTAGAACATTAACTTTCAATTTTTTAATTTTTTCTTTTATTTTCCAGGACAATGGAAGCAGATCTCATGAGATTTTTTTACACACAGTCCCCGTGTGTATGCGGTTTTGCAAATTTTCTCATCTGTTCCCACAGAAACGCAATGGTCTACTCTTCAAAAAAGCAGAACAGGTTGAAGTGTGTGCATACAGAAGAAGAAGCAGAAAAAGAATTACGAAGAATTGCGAAGAGTGTGGGAAGAAGAAGAAGAAGAAAAGAAGAAGAAGAAGAAAAGAAGAAGAAGAAAAAAAGAAGAAGAAGAAGAAGAAGAACAAAAAAAAGAAGAAGAAGAAGAAGAAGAAGAAGAAGAAGAAGAAAAGAAAGAAGAAGAAGAAGAAGAAGAAGAAGAAGAAGAAGAAGAAGAAGAAGAAGAACAAGAACAAGAACAAGAAGAAGAACAAGAAGAACAAGAAGAACAAGAAGAAGAAGATTTTTTCTTTAATTCTTTTATATTCTTTTATATCGAGGATCATTACATCATCATTACATCATTCTCATTCTCATTGATCATCATGCAATGAAAAAGCTTAGCAGAAGCAACAAAAAAAATATTGCATGATGATCAATGGGGATGGGGATGAGGATGATATAATGATTCATAATGCAGCAAAACAGCCCCATTACAGAAAAGTGCAGGACCACTGCCACGTGACATGTAAAGGCGCATGCATACCCCGGGATACCCCTGCCCTTCCTCCTCACCGCCCCAATCACCCCCCACCCCCCACCCCCTGTCAAGAAGATGTGACATTTGGGCGTTTTGTGTCCTGGCCTATCCCGGCTTTTGCACAGTAAAAGACCCCATGGCACCAAAATAGTGTTCTACTGTATGCGTACACACTTTGCTAGCATCTTTGTAACACGTACTTTCGGTTTAATTTCTGTGTTATTGTTTCTGGACATCTTGCTGTGTTTCTTTTTGTTATCAAGGGTTGTTGATGTTTAAATTATTTTGTCAAATCTGTCTGTCTGTGTGTCTGTCTGTCTGCCTGTCTCTGTCTCTCTCCCCAGCTAGACAGAGAGTGAAAGAGACTGATATATAGATACATATATAATATATAATAGACAATATATAGAAATATATAGATATGTATGTTTATATACATATGCGGTGCTCCACCACGAAATGAGTCCCTTAGCACATAACCCACTTTTCCGCTAGGAGCCATTAAAGGCAGGTAGGGTCAAGTTGGCAATTTTGAGATTTTGATTGATTATTAAAGTTTAGCCGTTATTCGACCTTATAGTGAAATATCAAATCATAATTTTGTTTCCTTTTGCCTTTAAACGTGTTTTAAAAGTACCCAAGCCCTCATTCTGACCACCTATTAGGATGCTAAACTTGTCAATTTCTCATTTTGTGATTTCCTGCAGTCTAGCATTTCAACGTTCAATAACTTTTCCTAGAAATGTCCGATTTTCAATGCCTTTTTTGTGTTGTATAAACATTCCATTTCAGTTTGATATCATATCAATAACTAAAAGTTGACCTCTGGTGCAACGAGTCTCAATATGTGATGGAGCGTCACATATATATAGCGAGAGAAATAGGAAGAGAGAGAGAGAGAGAGAGAGAGAGAGAGAGAGAGAGAGAGAGAGAGAGAGAGAGAGAGAGAGAGAGAGAGAGAGAGAGAGAGAGAGAGAGAGAGAGAGAGAGAGAAAGAGAGACAGAGAGAGACAGACAGACAGACAGACAGACAGAGACAGACAGACAGACAGACAGACAGACAAAGATAGACAGAGAGAAAGAGAGAGAGAGAGAGAGAGAGAGAGAGAGAGAGAGAGAGAGGAGAGAGAGAGAGAGAGAGAGAGAAGAGAGAGAGAGAGAGAGAGAGAGACAGACAGACAGACAGACAGACAGACAGACAGACAGACAGACAGACAGACAGACAGAGGCAGACCGACAGAGAGAGACAGACACAGAGACACAGACAGACAGACAGAGACAGACAGACAGACAGACAGACAAAGACAGAGAACACAAACACACACACACACACACACACACACACACACACACACACACACACACAGACGGACAAAAAGATGAGATAGAAAATAAAAGAAAAACACGAATAAAGAACCAAACAAACAAAAAAATAAAACAAAAAAAACAGGGTCAGGGAAGGTAAAGCAGCAAAGGAGAGGAGATGGGCGCTGCCCTCAACATGCTGGCCCCCAGAGAAGCTGAGGTCTCTGACGCCTGGCTTCCCTACGACCACACAGGTTATGGGACACATTTGCCTTTACCTTTTAGAACACCATGCAACAAAGCACAGTGCAGGGTCTCGTGGCACGCACACTCATAAACACAGCACAATCGAGCATGCGTGTGTACACCCTTACCCCCTCCCCATTAAGTATTGCATGATGATCAATGGTGATGGAGATGATCTTATGTAAGCATCATTACATCATTCTCATCAATCATCATACAATGAAAAAGCTTAGCAGAAGCAGAAAAAAAACTATATTGCATGATGATCAATGGGGATGAGGATGATGTAATGATTCATAATGCAACAAAACAGCCCCAAAGAAGACAGCATGTCTTCAATATTATATCAAGTCTGTTGGAAGGAAAGCTAGCAATGTTTACCCAACAATACATAGTATTATTTTTTTGCTAAGTGACACTCCTCTGTGTGAAAGGAAAACATGCTCAACAAAAGCATGTAAACAAATAACCCATATTGTATACCTTTATCCAAGAGAACATTAACGAAATATTTTTCTGATAATTATTACAGATCTCAGCCTTCTCACAAGTAGGCTTTTAAATATTATAAAGCTGGTAAATTCCAAAACACAACTGTCTGTAATCACTATACATTGAAATATATAAAGGATACACAGGTGTGCAAACAGACAGTGAAGTGTTACAATAGAACAGTAAATTATATCATCATTGCTTTTAATTTGTTCTTGGGTTTGTAGAACGTTCACTAACAAGGAATCAGCTTTAACTTTTGAATAATGAACAATAAAGTACGTGGAGTAGGATTTATATTATAGATTTTCTCTTTGCAAAATATTTCCATTTGTTATGAGAAAAAAAATCAGCAGCATACCACAATTTTTTTTGAAATAATCAGAAAATTATACACAGAGAAAGAAAGAGGACTCTTGGCACAAAGTTTCTTCCCTTTTTTTCTTGGGATTACTTTTCTTTAGTAATGGTCTTACAGGTGTCTCTCTCTCTCTCTCTCTCTCTCTCTCTCTTCTCTCTCTCTCTCTCTCTCTCTCTCTCTCTCTCTCTCTCTCTCTCTCTCTCGCTCTCTCTTTCTCTCTCACTCTCTCTCTCAATTATTAAGAATTTTTCCTATACATTTTATTGAATATAGATAAAAACACTTGTAAAACACATTTTAGCAGGGCAGTTATTGTTATGATCTAGAACATTCACTTTCAATTTTTCTTATTTTTTTCTTTTATTTTCTAGCACAATGAAAGCAGATCTCATGGGATATTTTTGCACACAGTCCCGGTGTGTATGTGGTTTTGCAAATTTTCTCATCTGTTCCCACAGAAGTGCAATGGCCTACTATTCAAAAAGCAGAGCAGGTCGAAGTGTGTGCACACAGAAGAAGAAGAAGTATTGTGAAGAAGCAGAAGAAGAATTACGAAGAAATGTAAAGAAGAAGAATTATGAAGAATTGCAAAGAAGAAGAAGAATTGCAAAGAAGAAGAAGAAGAAGAAGAAGAAGAAGAAGAAGAAGAAGAAGAAGAAGAAGAAGAAGAAGAAGAAGAAGAAGAAGAAGAAGAAGAAGAAAAAGGATCAAGAAGAAGGACAATCAAGAAAACGATCATGATGACGACGACGATGGTGATGATGATTATGACGAGGACGACGACAACAACGACGACGACTACGTCGATGATGATGCCTGGTTCTGGAAACTTGATTTGCTTGTACCAAATATACATCATAACTATAAAAGGATACAGCAAATTGGAACATTGCATTGAAAATCACATAATATCAATGATGATATACAATATATATAATGCACCATAACACATGAGAGGGCCACGGCACACGCAGACACACACTAAAAACGCACAGACAA
>JASPKP010000039.1:97500-107500 GCA_030674155.1 Stramonita haemastoma
TTCCCCAAATGCTGCCTTCAGAAAGTTTGTAACTTATAGTTGATTAAAAAACAAATCTTTGACAAACACCATTTTTATGACTAGAGTGAAGTTGTAACTGGTTACCTGCACTTGTTTTTCTCCTCTATATTTTCTCAATTCTATCTATCTATCTATCTATCTATCTATCTATCTATCTATCTATCTATCTATCTATCTATCTATCTATCTATCTATCTATCTATCTATCTATCTATCTATCTATCTATCTATCTATACATACATATATATATATATATATATATATATATATATATATATATATATATATATATATATATATATATATGTATGTGTACCAAAAAAAAGATTGAAAATCGGAAAATTCTATGAAAAATTATAACAAGTTGAGATGATAGACTGCAGGAAAAGACAAAATGAGAAATTAACAGGTTTAGCATTATAAAGGGTAGTCAGTGTGAGGGTTTGGGTATTTTTAAAACATGTTTTAAAGCAAAAGGATACAAAATTATGTCTTGATATTTCACTACAAGGTAGATCAATGACTAGAGTTTTATACTAAATCAAAATCTCAAAATTGATAACTTGACCCCACCTACATCAAATGGCTCCCAGCAGAAAAGTGGGTTAGGTGCTAAGCGACTCATTTCCTGGTGGAGGGTCACACACACACACACACACACACACACACACACACACACACACACACACATATATATATATATATATATTATATATATATATATATATATATATATATATGGTTTCATCATCTTTACCAAGTTAGATAAACTAAAAAGAGTGTGTTTGCTAAATGACCCTCCTGTGCGTAAGGTGAAAAACACTCAACAGAGGGATGTATGCAAATCACTCATCCAAGATAAGATGAACGAAATATATTACATCTATTACAGATCTCAGCCTACTCACAAGTAGGCTTTTAAATATATTTGAGCATTGAAAACACTACTGCCTGTAATCACTATACATTGAAAGACACAAGAATATACAGGTGTGAAACAGGCAGTGAAGTATTACAAGTAAACAGTAAACTATATGGTCACTGCTTTTCATTTGTTCTTTGGTTTGTAGAACTCTCATTAACAAGGAATCAACTTTAACTTTTGAATAATGAATAATAAAGTAAGTGAAGTAGGATTTATATTCTAGATTTTCTTTTTGGAGAATATTTCCATTTATTATGAGAAAAAAATCAGCGGTAGACAATGAAGTTCTTGAAAGTAATCAGAAAATCATACAAAGAGAAAGAAAGAGGACTCTTGGCACAAAGTTTCTTCCCTTTTTTTCTCGGGATTACTTTTCTTTAGTAACTGTCTTACAGGTGTCTGTGTCTCATCTGCCTCTCACTGTCTGTCTGTCTGACTGTCTGTCTCCCTTTCTCTCTCTCTCAATCTATCTCCCTTAATCACTAAAAAGTTTGATATGCAGAATTACAGAAAAGTGTAGGGCGAAATCAAGTCAAGTCATGTCAAGTCAAAAGCACTATAATCATCCCTGAAGGGCAATTACAATACTGACAGGCATATTGATATAAATCATAATCAAACATACCAAGTAGCTAGACAATTTGTTCAAACATTATATAACTTCAAATACAAATGTCACAAACACTTACATATTATGGGCTCTGGCACAGACACACACACACACACACACACACACACACACACACACACACACACACACACACACACACACACACACACACACACACACACACACACACACACAAGATGAGATAGAAAAACAGAAAAACACGAACTAAGAACCAAACAAAAAGAAATCAAAACCAAAAAAAAAAACAGGGTCAGGGAAGGTAAAGCAGCAAGGCTGAGGATATGGGCGCTGCCCTCAAAATGCTGGCCCCTAAGAGAAGCTGAGGTCTCTGACACCTGGTTTCCCTACGACCACACAGGTAATGGGACACCTTTGCCTTTACCTTTTACAACACCATGCAACAAAGCACAGTGCAGGGTGGCAGTACTCTCATAAACACAGCACAATCGAGCATGCCCACGTGTATATACCTACCCCCCCCCCCTATTAATTATTGCATGATGATCAATGGTGATGGAGATGATGTAATGTAAGCAACTCTGGGCAGTAACAGAACCCATGGCACCATGAGAGTGTTCTGCTGCTAGGCATGCACACTTTAAGAAACATGTTTGATATGCGTGGCGCCGGTCTCTCATGGCGACACAATAGCCCCGAAGAGGGCAGCCTGGCTTTAATATAGCAAGTTTTTTCCAGAACAAAAGCAAGTAAAATGTACGCAGTAATACGTAGCAGTCCACATGATAATAACGATAATATACAATCATGATGCCCCACAGCAAAGTGCAGGGCCACCGCCATATGCGTACACACAGAAAAGGCAGACACAGATGCAATTGGCATACATGCGCTGGAGCATACCCCCCCCTCCCCAAGAATAAGGTGCATGTCGAAAAATCTCTCATTCTTTCTGTTACAGAGAAAAACCTTGACCCATTACAATTTGCGTACAGATCTAGAAGGGGTGTCGAAGATGCCAAATTATTCATTTTGAACAAGCTGTACAATCACTTGGAAACACCTGATTCTCATGCCAGAATATTGTTTGCTGACTTTAGCTCAGCTTTCAATACAATACAGCCTCATATTCTGGTTAACAAAATACTTTCAAAATTTGATGTAGACAATCAACTTATACGTTGGCTGACTGAATTTTTTAACTGACAGGTCACAGCATGTTTTTGCCAACAAAATACCTTCATCAGTTAGATATACCTACACTGGTTCCCCACAGGGCTGCGTCCTCTCGCCACTTCTTTACATTCTATACACAGATGATTGTAGAAGCAGCCATGAAAACTCATTTCTGGTAAAATTTGCGGACGACAGTGCTCTTCTGTCTCCTTATCTGGATCAGTCCTAGACCACGGTCCAGCCCTTACCGAGTTCGTAGATTGGTGTGATGAGGCCTATCTGGAGCTAAATGTTTCTAAAACTAAAGACCTTCCTATTGATTTCAGAAGATCGGAGTACACTTCTGAGAATACCATCATCCATAGTGAAGAAGTTGAAAACGTTTTGAAATACAAATATCTGGGAACTGTTTTTGACCACAAGCTAAATTGGATGCTAACACTGACGCCATTGTCAAAAAGGGGCAACAACGTGTGTATTTTCTGAGGAAGCTTAACTCATTTTTTGTCGACAAAAAGATTCTTTCTTTGTTCTACAAGTCTTATATAGAGAGCGTTTTGAGTTTTGCTTTCATTTGCTGGTACAATAACCTTAGCATTAAGAACAAGAATGGTCTTCAGAGAATTGTGAAAATCTGCTCTAAAATTATCGGAGAAGAACAAAGAGACCTCAGGTCGTTTTGTAATCAGCAGCTTGTACGTAAAGCAAGAGCCATTTGGCCGATTCCTCCCACGCTCTGTTTTCAGAATTTCAATTGTTGCCTTCAGGACGTCGTTTTCAATGCCACAAACAGCAAAACAAACAGAAAAAGGAATTCCTTTGTGCCAGTAGCTATCCGAGTTCTAAACTCACATAACACTGACTGAGGTTGTTTGTTTTTGTTTTTGTTTGTTTGTTTGCTCTTTTGTGTGTGTGTGTGTGTGTGTGTGTGTGTGTGTGTGTGTGTGTGTGTGTGTGTGTGTGTGTGTGTGTGTGTGTGTGTGTGTGTGTGTGTGTGTGTGTGTGTGTAAGCTTCTCTGAATTACTTACCTGCCACTGTTATGTATGTAGCCAATTCATACAGGGGTGCACATACATGCATATGTACCCATAAAATGAGTATGTCTTATTTTTGGCTTTGTTGATTTTCTTTGAATTGCTTGTAAATTCACATGTCTTTTTACCATTATGTGCGTGTGTGTGTGTGTGGGGGGGGACGGGTGGGTGTGGATGGTGTGTATGGATAGGGGGGGGGAGCGTGTGTGTATGTGTGAGTGTGGATTGTATGGGGAGGGGGGGAGCGTGTGTGTGTGTGTGTGTGTGTGTGTGTGTGTGTGTGTGTGTGTGTGTGTGTGTGTGTGTGTGTGTGTGTGTGTGTGTGTGTGTTGTGTTATGCATGTATATGTGCGGGTGTGAACACATGCGTATAATGTGTAAATAATGGTGATCATATGTCTTTTCTAGTCAATGGTTTTTAAGAACATTGTATCTAAACATTGGTGTGTGTGTATGCGTGTGTTTGCGTGTGTGCAAGCGCACGCGCGTAGAGTGTGAGTGTTTGTGACATTTTATTTGTAGTTATATAATGTTTGAACAAATAAGAAATGTAGCTCCTTCGTGTGTTTGATTATGATTTGTATCAATATGCCTATCAGTATTGTAATTGCCCTTCAGGGATGATTAAAGTGTTTTTGACTTGACTTGACTTGACTTGACTTGACTTGAACAGATTTGACAAACAGGAGGTTTGAGTCCTGACCTTCCCTGACTTTTGCACAGTAAAGAGAGACCACGGCACCAAGAGAGTGCTCTGTTGTATGCATACATGCTTTACTAGTATCTTTGATATAGGTGGCGCGGGACTTATGGCGACATCAAATTTACAAACCCAAAGGGGCAGACATTAAAAAAAATATATTTTAATTATTCTTTTATATCAAGGATAAGGCAATAAGCAACTCATGTGCTTTTTTACATCCAGTCCCCGTGTGTATGCAGTTTTGTTAATCGTGTCGCTTTTCCTAATGGCACACAATGGCCTACTCTTACACGACTGGCTTGGCTAAGCAAGTTTGTCCAAACGAAAGCTGGTACAGTGTACGCAATACTACGTAGTTGTAGACATGATCATGATGATAATAAAACAATATGCAGAACTACAGAAAAGTGCAGGGCCACTGTCACATGCACACATACAAAAGCTGCACACACAAACATGAGCACGCTCACGCATACCCGCCCATACCCCTTCCCTCTCCCCTCCCCCCCCCCCCCCAAGAATAAGGCCCCTTTTGGAGATGTGACAATTGGGGGGTTTGTGTCCCATCCTATCTCGACTTTTGCACAGTAAAAGACCCCATGGCACCAAAAGAGTGTTCTACTGTATGCCTACACACTTTGCTAGCATCTTTGTAACACGTAATTTCCGTTAAATTTCTGTGTTATTGTTTCTGGACATCTTGCTGTGTTTCTTTTTGTTATCAAGGGCTGTTAATATTTAAATTATTTGTCAAATCTGTCTGTCTGTGTGTGCGTCTGTCTGCCTGTCACTGTCTCTCTCCCCGGCTAGAGAGAGAGTGAAAGAGAAACATATATATATATATATATACATACATATATAATATATAATACACAGTATATAAAAAATATATAAAATATGTATGTTTATATATAAACATAGAGAGAGAGGAAAGGAGAGAGAGAGAGAGAGAGAGAGAGAGAGAGGAGAGGAGAGGAGAGAGAGAGAGAGAGAGAGAGAGAAGAGAGAGAGAGAGAGAGAGAGAGAGAGAGAGAGAGAAGAGAGAGAGAGAGAGAGAAGAGAGAGAGAGAGAGAGAAGAGAGAGAGAGAGAAGACAGACAGACAGACAGACAGACAGAATGACAGACAGACAGAGATAGACAGAGAAGACAGAGATAGACAGAGACAGAGAGACAGAAGACGCAGAACGACAGACAAAGACAGACACAGAGAAACAGACAGAGAGACAAAGACAGACAGACAAACAGACAAAGACAGAGAACACACACACACACACACACACACACACACACACACACACACACACACACACACAGACCACAAAAAAGATGAAAGAGAGAAAAAAAGGAAACAACCAACAAAGAACCAAACAAAAAAAACAAACCAAAAAACCAGGTCAGGGAAGGTAAAGCAGCAAGGGAGAGGAGATGGGCACTGCCCTCAACATGCTGGCCCCTAGAGAAAGCTGAGGTCTCTGACGCCTCTCTCCTAGGACCACACAGGTTATGGGACACCTTGCCTTTCCCTTTACAACACCATGCAACAAAGCACAGTGCAGGGTCTCCATGGCAGCACACTCATAAACACAGTACAATGGCTTGTACATGCCTACCCTCCCCCCACCCTCCATTAATTATTGCATGATGATCAATGGTGATGGAGATAATGCAATGTAAGCATCATTACATCATTCTCATCTATCATCATGCAATGGTAAAGCTTAGCAGAAGCAGAAAAAAAAAATATTGCATGATGATCAATGAGGATGAGGATAATGTATTGATTCATAATACAACAAAACAGCCCCAAAGAAGACAGCATGTCTTCAATATATATAAAGTCTATTGGAATGAAAGCTAGCAAAGCTTACCTAACAATACATAGTATTATTTTTTTGCTAAATGACACTCCTCTGTGTGAGGGGAAAGCACGCTCAACAAAAGCATGTACACAAATTGCCCATCTTCCATCAGTTTATTCAAAGTAGGCCTAACATGAAGAAATATTTTACTTATAATTATTACAGATCTCAGCCTACTCACAAATAGGCTTTTAAATATATTTGTTTTACAGATAAGTTTCACAACTGCCTGTAATCACGATACATTGAAGCAAAAAGGATACACAGGTGTGAAACAGACAGTGAAGTATTTCAAGTAAACAGTAAATTATATGGTCACTGCTTTTAATTTGTTCATTGGTTTGTAGAACTCTCATTAACAAGGAATTGACTTTAACTTTTGAATAATGAATAATAAAGTACGTGGAGTAGGATTTATATTCTAGATTTCCTTTTTGCAAAATATTTCCATTGATTATCATAAAAGAAAATCAGCCACATACTATAAAGTTCCTCAAAATAATCAGAAAATTATACACAGAGAAAGATAGAGGACTCTTGGCACACAGTTTCTTCCCTTTTTTCTTGGGATTAGGATTTTGTTTTAGTAACTCTCTTAGAGGTGTCTGAGTCTTGTCTGCCTCTCACTGTCTGTCTGTCTGTCTTTCTTTCTCTCAAATTTTCTCTCTCTCTCAATCATTAAGAATTTTGCATATACATTTTATTGAGTACAAATAAAACACACACTTGTAAAACACATTTTAGCAGGACAGTTATTGTTATGATCTAGATCATTAACTCTCAATTTTTCTTACATCTTTCTTTTATTTTCCAGGACAATGAAAGCAGATCTCATGAGATTTTTTTACACACAGTCCCCGTGTGTATGTGGTTTTGCAAATTTTCTCATCTGTTCCCACAGAAACGCAATGGCCTACTCTTCAAAAACGCAGAACAGGTTGAAGTGTGTGTACACAGAAGAAGAAGAAGAAGAAGAAGAAGAAGAAGAAAGAAGAAGAAGAAGAAGAAGAAGAAGAAGAAGAAGAAGAAGAAGAAGAAGAAGAAGAAAAATTGTGAAGAAGCAGAAGAAGAATTAAGAAGAAGAAGAATTACAAAGAATTGCAAGAATTGCGAAGAAAAATTTCGAAGAAGAAGAAGAAGAAGAAGAAGAAGAAGAAGAAGAAGAAGAAGAAGAAGAAGAAGAAGAAGAAGAAGAAGAAGAAGAAGGACAATCAAAAAACATGATGATGATGATGATGATGATGATGATGATGATGATGATGATGATGATGATGATGATGATGATGATGGTGATGACGACGACGACGACGACAACGACGACGACGACGATGATGATGCATGGTTCTGGAAACTTTTGATTTGTTTGAACCAAATATACATGGTAACTATAAAAGGATACAATAAAATGGACTTTTGCATTAAATATCACATAATATCAATGATGATATACAATATATATGATGCACCATAACTTAGTGCAGGGCCACGGCACACGCAAACACACACAAAAACGCACAGACAAACACATGCCCGCGCATGCATGGGCTGCCTACACACCCCTCAAGAATACCCCGGGGCGGGATACAGCCAAGTGGTCAGAACATTGCGCTGGCAATTTGACATCCCCGTCCGATTCCCGGTCGAGGGTATTTTTTCCTCTGGAGTTAACATCAGTGCTGACTCCACTTCCCCCAAAAGTCTTTCGGATGAGACTGTAAACCGAGGCCACGTGTGCGAATGCACGCAAAAAATCTTGCGCACACGTTAAATGCTGTTCTGCTTTTCATAAGAGTAGGTCATCGTGTGCCAGTGGGAACAGATGACATTTACAAAACTGAATACCCACGGGGACTGAATGTAAAAAAAGCATATGATTGCTTATTCAGTTATCCTCGATATAAAAAGAATGAATAAAAAATGAAATGAACAAATAATGGGCATTTCGAGATCATGTGACAAAAAGCCGGATTGTGTCCAGTCTCAACTCAACTTTGGGCAGTAACAGAACCCATGGCACCATGAGAGTGTTCTGCTGTAGGCATGCACACTTTACTAACGTGTTTGATATGCGTGGCGCCGGTCTTGTGGCGACACCATAGCCCCGAAGAGGGCAGCCTGTCTTTGATATACCATTTTTTTTTAGAATAAAGCAAGTACAGTGTACGTAATAATACGTAGCCATCTACATAATAATAACGGTAATATACAATTATGATGCACCACAGCAAAGTGCAGGGCCGCTGCCATATGCATACACACAGAAAAGGCAGACACAAACGCAATTGCACACACATGCGCGCAAGCATACCCCCCCTGCCCCCTCCCCCAAGAATAAGGTGCATGTCGAGAAGATGTGACAAACGGGCGGTTTGAGTCCTGTTCTTCCCTGACTTTTGCACAGTAACAGAGTCCACAGCACTAAGAGAGTGCTCACTGTATGCATACAAACTTTACTAGTATTTATTTATTTATTTATTTATTTATTCTTTTATATCGAGGATAACAGAATAAGCAATCATATGCTTTTTTCATCCGGTCCCCGTGTGTATGCAGTTTTGTAAATCATGTCATCTGTTCCCACCGGCACACGATGGTCTACTCTTACGAAAAGCGGAACAGGATTTAACGTGTGCGCAAGATGTTCTGCGTGCATTCGCACACGGGGCCTCGGTTTAAAGTCTCATCCGAAGGACTTTTTGGGGAGAGTGGAGCACTGATGTTAACTCCAGGAATAAAATTTCCTCAACCGGACTCGAACCCGGGTCTTCAAATTGCCAGCGCAATGTTCTGACCACTAGGCTATCCGCCCCCCTAGTGTCTTTGATATAGGTGACGCCGGACTTTGGGCGGCATCAAATGCACAGCCCGAAGAGGGCAGACTTAAATGTTTTTTTTATTTTTATTCTTTTATATAGAGGATAAGGGAATAAGCACTCATGTGCTTTTTTTACATCCAGTCCCCATGTGTATGCAGTTTTGTTAATAGTGTCATCTGTTCCTAACGGCACACAATGGCCTACTCTTATGAGACTGGCTTGACTATAGCAAGTTTGTCCAAACGAAAGCTGGTACAGTGTACGTAATACGACGTAGTTGTAGACATGATAATGAAAATAGTAATAATACAATATGCAGAACTACAGAAAAGTGCAGGGCCACTGTCAAAATGCACACATACAAAAACTGCACACACAAACATGAGCACGTGCATGCATTACCCCCCCCCCCATACCCCTTCCCGCTCCCCTCCCCACCCACCCCCCAAGAATAAGGCCCGTTTGGAGAAGATGTGACAATTGGGCGGTTTGAGTCCCGTCCTATCCCGACTTTTGCACAGTAACAGACCCCATGGCACCAAAAGAATTTTTTGCTGTATGTACACACTTTTCTAACATCTTTGTAACACATAATTTCCCTTGTAATTTCTATAATTTATCTGGATATGTCCCTCTGTTTCTGCTTGTTATCAGGGGTTGTTGATATTTAAATTATTTGTCAAATCTGTCTGTCTGTGTGTCTGTCTGTCTGCCTGTCTCTGTCTCTCCCCGGCTAGAGAGAGAGTGAAAGAGATAGATATCTATACATACATATATAATATATAATACACAATATATAAAAATATATAAATATGTATGTTTATATATAAAGAGAGAGAGAGAGAGAGAGAGAGAGAGAGAGAGAGAGAGAGA
>JASPKP010000039.1:117500-130000 GCA_030674155.1 Stramonita haemastoma
GCATGTAGTCCCCGTGTGTTTGTGGTTTTGCAAATTTTCTCATCTGTTCCCACAGAAACGCAATGGCCTACTCTTCAAAAAGCAGAACAGGTCAAAGTGTGTGCACACAGAAGAAGAAGAAGAAGTGTTGTGAAGAAGCAGAAGAAGAATTACGAAGAATTGCAAAGAAGTGCAAAGAAAAATTGCGAAAAAGAATTATTAAGAAGAAGAAGAATTGCTAAGAAGAAGAAGAAGAAGAATTGCTAAGAAGAAGAATTGCTAAGAAGAAGAAGAATTGCTAAGAAGAAAAAGAATTGCTAAGAAGAAGAAGAAGAAGAAGAAGAAGAAGAAGAAGAAGAAGAAGAAGAAGAAGAAGAAGAAGAAGAAGAAGAAGAAGAAGAAGAAGAAGAAGCTGCTGCTGCTGCTGCTGCTGCTGCTGCTGCTGCTGCTGATGATGATGATAATGACGACAATCACGATGACAACGACGATGACTACGACGACAACGACGATGACTACGACGACAACGACGACGACGACGATGATGATGATGATGATGATGATGATGATGATGATGATGATGATGATGATGATGATGATGATAAATGCCTGGTTCTGGAAATTTTTAATTTGTTTGAACCAAATATACATCATAACTATAAAGGGATACAGCAAAATGGACTTTTTGCATTAAATGTCACAGAATATCAATGATAATAAACAATATAATTATATGATGCACCATAACACAGTACAGGGCCGCAGCAAACACACACTAACAACGCACAGACAAACACAGGTGCGGGCACACACACCTCTCAAGAATAAAGCCCATTTCGAGATCATGTGACAAAAGACCGGATTGAGACCAACTTCAACTCAACTTTGCGCAGTAACAGAACCCATAGCACCATGAGAGTGTTTTATTGCAGGCATGCACACTTTACTAACATGTTTGATATGCGTGGCGTTGGTCTTGTGGGAACACCATAGCCCCGAAGAGGGCAACCTGTCTTTCATCATCATCATCATCATCATCATCATCATCATCATCATCATCATCATCATCATCATCATCATCCTTTACACCCAGTGGTATGTAGGGCAGCAACAAAGACTTTCTACCCCTGCCTATCCTGGGCCAGCCTGGTCAATGAACTCTAAGAGTGTTGCATGGCTTCCATCTCATATTCCACTGTCCTCCTCCATGTTGTTCTTGGTCTTCATATCTTTCTCTTGCCGTCTGGGGTCCAGTGCAGTGCTGTTCTTGCGATAGATTGTGTGTCTCTCCAGAGTATATGCCCAATCCATCTCCATCTCCGTTTGCTAACGATGGTGCCCATGTCAGTTTTCTTGCATTTCCTCAGTAGATCTTCATTGGAAATCTTTTCTGGCCAAAAGATTCGAAGGATTCTCCGGAGACAGATGGTGTGGAAGGATCGAAGTTTGGCAAGATCCATCTGGGTCATCCTCCAACATTCAGATCCATACAGGATTGTAGACACAACACAGCTCTGTACAACTTCAGCTTGGTGTTGGTACCATACTGTGGAGATCTCCAGATGTTGTTCATCTCCCTAAACATTCCTGGCCTTTCCCAGTCTGCTGTGGATGTCTTCTTTGGTGCCGCCCTCAGGTTTCATGATGCTGCCCAGATACGTGAATTTGCTGCCTGGCGTAAATCTGTTCCATTTGTTTTTTCCATTTAAAGCCGAGCCTGTCTTTGATATAGCATTTTTTTTAGAATAAAAGCAAGTACAGTGTTCGCAAAAATACGTAGCATTCCACATAATAATAACGATAACATACAATTATGATGCAAAGTGTAGGGCCTCCGTCATATATGTACACACAAAAAATGCAGACACAAACGGAACTGCGCGCACACATGCCGAGCATACCCTCCCCCTCCCCCAAGAATAAGGTGCATGTCGAAAAGATTTGACAAACGGGCGGTTTGAGTCCTGTTCTTCCCTGACTTTTGCACAGTAAGAGAGACCACGGCACTAAGAGAGTGCTCTGTTGTATGCATACAAACTTTACAAGTATCTTTGATATATTTGGCGCCGGACTTATGGCGACATCAAATGCACAACCCGAAGATAGCAGACTTTTAAAAATTTATTTTATTTATTCTTTTATATCCAGGATAAGGGAATAAGCACTCATGTGCTTTTTTTACATGCAGTCCCCGTGAGTATGCAGTTTTGTCAATCATGTCATCTGTTCCTAACGGCACACAATGGCCTACTCTCTCGAGGCAGGCTTGACTATAACAAGTTTGTCCAAACAAAGCTGGTACAGTGTACGTAATACGATGTAGTTGTACACATGATGATGAAAATAGTAATAATACAATATGCAGAACTACAGAAAAGTGCAGGGCCACTGCCACGTGAAATGTGCACATGCATGCATACACCGCTGATACAGCCGCCCTCTCCTCCTCACCGCCCCCCCCCCCCCTCCCCCCCATCAAGAATAAGGCCCGTTTAGAGAAGATGTGACAATTGGGCGGTTTAAGTTCCGGCCTATCCCGACTTTTGCACAGTAAAAGACCCCATGGCACCAAAAGAGTGTTTTACTATATGCGTACACTCTTTGCTAGCATCTTTGTAACGCGTAATTTCCGTTTAATTTCTGTGTTATTGTTTCTGGACATCTTGCTGTGTTTCTTTTTGTTATCAAGTGTTGTTGATATTTAAATTATTTGTCAAATCTGTCTGTCTGTGTGTCTGTCTGTCTCTGTCCTCTCCCTGGGTAGAGAGAGAGTGAAAGAGACAGATATCTATACATACATATATAATATATAATACACAATCCATAAAAAAATATGTAAATATGTATGTTTATATACAAATAGAGAGAGAAAGAGGAAGAGAGAGAGAGAGAGAGAGAGAGAGAGAGAGAGAGAGAGAGAGAGAGAGAGAGAGAGAGAGAGAGAGAGAGAGAGAGAGAGAGAGAGAGAGAGAGAGACGAGACAGACAGACAGACAGACAGACGACAGACAGACAGACAGACAGACAGACAGACAGACAGACAGACAGACAGACAGAGATAAACAGAGAGACAGAGAGACAGAGACAAAGATAGATAGAGAGACAGTGAGAGACAGACAGAGAGAAACAGACAGAGAGACAGACAGACAGACAGACAAAGACAGAGAACACACACAAACACACACACACACACACACACACACACACACACACACACACACACACACACACACACACACACACACACACACACACACACACGCACACACACACACACACACCCCTATAAAAAAAATATGAGATGGAAAAAAAAAAGAAAAACACCAACAAAGAACCAAACCAAAAAATAAAATGAAACCAAAAAAAAAAAAACAGAGTCAGGGAAGGTAAACCAGCAAGGGAGAGGAGATGGGCGCCGCCCTCAACATGCTGGCCCCTAGAGAAGCTGAGGTCTCTGATGCCTGGCTTCCCTACGACTACACAGGTTATGGGACACCTTTGCCTTTACCTTTTACAACACCATGCACCAAAGCACAGTGCAGGGTCTCATGGCATGCACACTCATAAACACCAGCAGATCCAGCATGCCCGCCTGAACATGCCTACCCCCCCCCCCCCCATTAATTATTGCATGATGATCAATGGTGATGGAGATGATGTAATGTAAGCATCATTCTCATTCTCATTGATCATCATGCAATGAAAAAGCTTAGCAGAAGCAGAAAAAAATGTATTGCATGATGATCAATGGGGATGAGGATGATGTAATGATTCATAATGCAACAAAACAATCCCAAAGAAGACAGCCTGTCTTCAATATATATCAAGTCTGTTGGAACAAAGCTAGCAAAGTTTACCCAACAATACATACTATTACTTTTTTGGTAAGTGACACTCCTCTGTGTGATGGGAAAACACGCTCAACAAAGGCATGTACACAAATTGCCCATCTAACCTGAACAAATATTTTACTTATGATAATTACAGATCTCAGCCTACTCACAAGTAGGCTTTTAAATATTACTCCTCGTTTCTTAAGATTGCAAACACAACTGCCTGTAATCACTATACATTGAAGCACACAAGGATACACAGGTGTGAAACAGACAGTGAAGTATTACAAGTAAACAGTAAACTATATCTCACTGCTTTTAATGTGTTCTTTGGTTTGTAGAACTCTCATTAACAAGGAATCAACTTTAACTTTTGAATAATGAACAATAAAGTACGTGGAGTAGGATTTATATTGTAGATTTTTTTTTTTGCAAAATATTTCCATTGCTTATGAGAAAAAAAATCATCGGCATACAACAAAATTCTTCGAAATAATCAGAAAATTATACACAGAGAAAGATAGAGGACTCTTAGCACAAAGTTTCTTCCCTTTTTTTCTTGGGATTACTTTTCTTAAGTAATGGTCTTACAGGTGTCTGTGTCTCATCTGCCTCTCTTTGTCTGTCTATCTGTCTGTCTGCCTGTCTGTCTGTCTCTGTCTCTGTCTCTGTCTCTCTCTCTCTCTCTCTTGGTGGCGGAGTGATCTCCTTTGGAGGTAGGCAGGAATATTATTTTGCTGTGAATTTGTTTCTCAAAATAATACACTTTTATCCGAAACAATGCCCGTTGTCGGTCTACCAACAACGTTGAACGTTACTCTGGATGCCCTGCTCCAAGAAAATCACCTCACATCCTGGAAAATTGCTGGAAGTGGCGATAGCACAGTCGTTGTACTACGACTACAAGCCAGCCCAGCCAGCAACAGCAACATGGCGCAACGCGACACCCTTGTCAGCTCCCGCAGCTACCAACGAAAGCCGCCAAGCCAGATTGACAGAGACAGACGGAGGACAGAAGAGAGGAGAAGGACAGCACAGAGGCAAGAACAGGAGGCAAGTGAAATTGTTATGACAGAGGAACAATCACAAAGTTTATTTGTGCCCACACCTCCTTCAAGCTGCCCTGTGTTTTTCACTGACACACCCCCTTCTGCCACCAACACGCTGTCACAAGAAGACGCACGTGAAATCCGCCATGCACCAAGCGATGTCAAACAGGCAGAGGATGTCATGCATGCTGACGTGGAACGTGGTGACATTGACCTTGCGTCTGTGTTTACAACGGAAACCACGGATTGTGATGATCGTCTGGCGAAAATACAGCAAGTTGGAGCAAGTGCTGATGTCATCAAGGACTATGTAGCTGCACTGACGGATAGAACCTTGCAGAGGAGGCTTAAGGACACTCGCAGGAACCAGGACTTCAATCGCGTGTTCACCAGCAAACGGCATACAGACACGCTGGTTTGCGAAACTGACGATCTTGTTTTTCAATTTCAATGGACTGCTGTTGATAACACACCCCCGGATTTGTTTTGGTTTGTGAAAAGGAACACCAGGCTGATGACCAACAACGAAAAATTTGTCTTCCAGAAGCTGAAGCTGTGGTGCCTTGCCGACCGGGAGAGATTCAAAGATCAAATCAGTGCCGGGCGTGATGTAATGCATGTAATCATGGACGCTGTTCGATTCTTCCTTGGTTAAATCCGTGCGCGCGCGCGTGTGTGTGTGGATGTGTGTGTGTGTGTGTGTGTGTGTGTATGTGTGTGTGCGTGCGTGTGTGTGTGTGTGAGTGCGTGCGTATATGTGTGTATGTATGTGAATTTGAGGATGTGTGTATATGCGTGCGTTCGTGCGTGTGTTTATGTGTGTGTGTGTATGAGTGTGTATGTGTGTGTGTGTGTGTGTGTTGGAGCATGTGGAGATGTATACATGTTTGTGTAGGTATTTATGTACACGTGTGTGTATGAACGTGGATGTGTATGTGTGTGCGTGTATGTATGTATGTGTGTGTATGAGTGTGAATGTGTGTGTTTGAGGGAGGGAGAAAGTGTGTATGTTTGTGTGTGTGTGTAGGGGGGTGTATATGAGAGAGAGAGAGAGAGAGAGAGAGAGAGAGAGAGAGAGAGAGAGAGAGAGAGAGAGAGAGAGAGAGAGAGAGAGAGAGAGAGAGAGAGAGAGAGAGAGAGAGAGAGAGAGAGAGAATAGCTGAACCCGACATGCCTCCTGGATTATCACGGATCTGTCACGTGTTAGTGGTGTAGAGTTGCACAAGCCATGAAAAAAGAGGGAAGAAGAGACAGCTTAACATAGTTTTCTTGTCGCTGACCAGTTTGTTGTTAGATGGTGATTTTTGGATTTGTACAGTTTTGTGGAAATTCCTCCCCCTTGAAAATTTCAGTTGTAAGGGGTAATCAAAGCTTATGAAAAAAGGATCTAAATTTATCATGTAACAATGTTATGGCATCCATGACATGATGACCTTTTGGTTGTAATTAAGGAAGTTCTAAGTACATGACATTTTGTGTGTTGTGCCCAGCCCCCCTCCCACTGTCCCCTTGTTAATGGGCATCCTGCCTATAACAATAAACTTTTGTCATTGTCATTGTCATTGTCTCTCTCTCTCTCTCTCTCTCTCTCTCTCTCTCTCTCTCTCTCTCTCTCTCTCTCTCTCTCTCTCTCTCTCTCTCTCTCTCTCTCTCTCTCTCTCTCTCTCTCTCTCTCAATCATTAAGAATTTTGCACATACATTTTATTGAATATAGATAAAACACACACTTGTAAAACACATTTTAGCAGGACAGTTATTGTTATGATCTAAATTATTAACTTTCAGTTTTTCTTATTTTCTTCTTTTATTTTCCAGGACAATGAAAGCAGATCTTATGAAATTTTTTTTGGACACAGACCCCATGTGTATATGGTTTGCAAATTTTCTCACCTGTTTCCACTGAAAGGCAATGGCCTACTCTTTCGAAAAGCAGAATAGGTCAAAGTGTGTGCAAACAAAAGAAGAAGAAGTATTGCGAAGAAGCAGAAGAAGAATTACGGAGAATTGCGAAGAAGTGCGGAGAAAAATTGCGAAGAAGAATTGCTAAGAAGAATTTGTAAGAAGTAGAATTGGTAAGAAGAAGAATTGGTAAGAAGAAGAAGAAGAAGAAGAAGAAGAAGAAGAAGAAGAAGAAGAAGAAGAAGAAGAAGAAGAAGAAAAAGAAGAAGAAGAAGCTGCTGCTACTGCTGCTGCTGCTGCTGCTGATGATGATGATGATGATGATGATGAAGATGATGATGAAGATGATGATGACGATGAGGATGAGGATTGTGATGAGAATGATGATGATGATGCCTGGTTCTGGGTACTTTTAACATGCTTGAACCAAATATACATCAGAACTATAAAAGGATACAGCAAAATGGACTTTTGCATTAAATATCACACAATATCATTGATATTATACAATATAATTATATGATCCACCATAACACAGTACAGGGCCACGGGCACACAAAAACGCACAGACAAACACAGGTGCGCGCATACACACCTCTCAAGAATAAAGACCATTTCGAGATCATGTGACAAAAGGTCGGATTGAATCCAGTCAACTTTGGGCAGTAACAGAACCCATGGCACCATGAGAGTGTTCTGCTATAGGCATGCACACTTTACTAACATGTTTGATATGCGTGGCGCCGGTCTTGCGGCGACACCATAGCCCCGAAGAGGGCAGCCTGGCTTGAATATAGCAAGTTTTTTTTCCCAGAACAAAAGCAAAAACAGTGTATGCAATAATATATAGCAGTCCATATAATAATAACGATAATGTACAATATGATACACCACAGCAAAATGTAGGGCGGCCGCCATATGCCTACACACAGAGAAGGCAGACACAAACGCAATTAAGCACTCATGCACGCAAACATACCCCCCCCCCACCTCCCCCCAAAATAAGGTGCATTTCGAGATGTGACAAACGGGCGGTGTGAGTCCTGTCCTTCCCTGACTTTTGCACAGTAACAGAGCCCACGGCACTAAGAGAGTGCTCACTGTATGTATACAAAGTTTACGAGTATCTTTGATATAGGTGGCGCCGGACTTGTGGCGACATCAAATGCACAGCTGGAAGAAAGCAGACTTTAAAAATTTTATTTTATTTATTCTTTTATATCGAGGATAAGGGAATAAGCACTCATCATGTGCTTTTTTACATCCAGTCCCCGTGTGTATGCAGTTTTGTTCATCGTGTCATCTGTTCCTAACGGCACACAATGGCCTACTCTTACGAGACAGACTTGACTATAGCAAGTTTGTCCAAACGAAAGCTGGTACAGTGCACGCAATACGATGTAGTTGTAGACATGATGATGAAAATAATGATAATAATACAATATGCAGAATTACAGAAAAGTGCAGCGCCACTGCCACATGACATGAGCACACGCATGCATACGCTGCAGATACCTCCACCCTCTCCTCCTCACCGCCTGCCCCCTCCCCTTCAAGAATAAGGCCCGTTTTGACAATTGGGCGGTTTGAGTCCCGGCCTATCCCGACTTTTGCACAGTAACAGATCCCACGGCACCAAAAGAGTGTTCTACTGTATGCGTATGTAGAGGGTCCTACACGGGAATTATCTAAGTCGCCACTCTAATTCCGTTCCGCCTAATTCGGTACTGGAAATTTAGAGTCCTAGAATAATTCCTAGTTCCTTCAGTAACCCTAAAGAAGAGTAGGGCTCAGCTACTTATGGGCCGGGGAGTGATAAAGGGGGGATAGAAAAGAGGATAGTAGAAAAATAGAGGGAAAAGAAAATATAGAAGAGGTAGGAAGTAGGTGAAATGAAATTAATTTACCTCAACTCACTCAGCAGCCACACTGAATACACTGAACGTGAGGAATAACACCATTCATTCAATGCGACTCCAGACCGAGCAAATTGGGTTTACAATATATATTCCACAACACTCAATACTACCACATCAACATAAAACACCAATGACTAATTGTACTACAAGTACAATTAAGAAAAAACAAAAGATATTCTGTCCAGTCAAATACCAAAAATAGAACAAGATCAGTCTCCGATCAGAACCATTGATAAAGACAACCATAAGTAGGGGTGGAGATTTAACGATGGGCAAAGCAGGTGTGACAGGGGAAAAAACGATGGTGTGAGGAGAAGGTGACAGGGAAAAAACGATGTTCCTGTAATAAAAAGAACATACAATGTAAAAAACATCACCACAAAAATTATTACATAATTTTAACAGTTAGTATTACACAAGTTTCATTTACTTTAGGACAGATGATGGTCCATCCTATGAAACTGTGCCAACATTAATAAGAAGGACTAATTTACTTAAAATCAATGTCCCAAATGACATTCCAATGCCATTACACCTGTTTTAAAATTGCTAAATGATTTGTTACAAATAAATCGAATTCTTAATGAATAAAATCATTACAAAAATCAAGTAGGCCTTCACATCCATATCTTTGTAGTGTAAAGCCACACTAGAATATCTCCAGCATTTTAATACTAGCTGAACAATATTCTACCAAAAATTAAACATACAACAAAAACCATGACTGTATTAACATTTACATACTTTATTCAAAACAACCACTAGGTCTCACTGTTAGTACACAGGCTAAAAGCCTCTCAAATTAAATTAATGCCCCCACTGATATTTCAACTGTTTGAGTTTTCTAAATGATATATCACAAATACGTCAGAATTCTTAGTGATAAAATCATTACAAAAATTAAGTAGTCCTTCACACCCATATATTTCTAGTGTAAAGTCACACTAGAATATTTCCAGGATTTTAATAGCTGAACAATATCCTACCAAAAATTAATCCTATAACAAAGACCATGACGGTGCCAAAATTTGCCCCATGCTTCCTTTGTTCGAAGCAATCACTTATGGTTCACTGTTAATTCACAGGTTGAAAGCCTGTGAAATTAAATCAAACATATAAATTTCATGAACCTTCCAAAACTATTTTGAATTAAGCTGAAATTTGCTTAAACAGATTGTTTGATCAAAAACGAAATTAACAAAATAAAACCAAACCTTAATCAGGAACATCCAGACTCAGAGAGTCCAGTCACGCTCCTTTCTTTCACTAGGCCCAGGCAGGAAGTGAGATTTAGAAACAGAAATATCCCGATAGGCATGTCTTTTTAAGGGGCCATCACTCAACTCTACAAGGGAGTTACTTAACTCAACGCTTAGTAACGCCAAACACAAAAATACGTTTTTGTGAGGGGGGTTACACGTACACACTTTGTTAGCGTATTTGTAACACGTAATTTCCGTTTAATTTCTGTGTTATTTTTTCTGGATATCTTGCTGTATTTCTTTTTGTTAGTAAAGGTTGTTGATATTTAAATTATTTGTCAAATCTGTCTGTCTGTGTGTCTGTCTTTTTGCCTGTCTCTGTCTCTCTCCCCGGCTAGGGAGAGAGTGAAAGAGACAGATATATATATATATAATATATATATATATACATACATATATAATATATGATACACAATATATACAATTTATAAATATGTATGTTTATATAAAGAGAGAGAAAGAGGAAAAGAGAGAGAGAGAGAGAGAGAGAGAGAGAGAGAGAGAGAGAGAGAGAGAGAGAGAGAGAGAGAGAGAGAGAGAGAGAGAGAGAGAGAGAGAGAGAGAGAGAGAGAGAGAGAGAGAGAGAGAGAACTCGAACTCGAACTCGAACTCGAACTCGAATGTTTTATTGAGGAAATATGGATAAGCCAGAGGCTTCTTTACACCAGGTCCTCATAAAAAAAACAAAAAACAAACAAACAAAATACCCCAAAAAACACACCAACAACAAAACCCACTGGCAAACAATCATAAGAATAATATAACATATAGATATAGTAAAGCACATGATAAGCTTAATTACTTAGTTATTTATATAACCAACTATCCAACTACACTCACAATACAGGCACAAGCAAAATCTCAATATACACTATTCCAAGTCACAACCCTTAGTATTAGTCTTATCCAACTTCACACTCTAAATTACAAATTCAAATTATTCTACGCTAACAAGACAAAACACATCCCTACACTATTTCAATGACACGAAGGCGAGAAACTAAGTTCAAAACAATCAGATTTTCCCTCTCTCTCTCTCTCTCTCTCTCTCTCTCTCTTCTCTCTCTCTCTCTCTCTCTCTCTCTCTCTCTCTCTCTCTCTCTCTCTCTCTCTCTCTCTCTCTCTCTCTTGTAACTGTGTGTGTATGTGTGTGTAAGTATATGTGTGTGCGTGCGTGCGTGCGTGCGTGAGTGTGTGTGTGTGTGTGTGTGTGTGTGTGTGTTGACGGGGATGCGATGAGTATATGTGGAATGTGAGTGCGCGTGCGCGCGCGCGCGCGCGCGCGCGCGCGTGTGTGTGTGTGTGTGTGTGTGTGTGTGTGTGTGTGTGTGTGTGTGTGTGTGTGTGCGTGCGTGTGCGTGTGTGTGTGCTTTGATGTCGCTATGTAGCTCTCACATGATGGTCACGTATTAGCCGGGGTGAATTATTACTTACTGTTGATAAAGACGTGTTGCGTTGTGACATTTTGCTTTTTTGTCTATTCGCGACGGGATATTGCGCATTAGCAACTTGCCTTTGTATGACCGGTGTGTCTGGTCTGACGCTTTTGATAGTTTTCATTATCTTGTTGAATTGGCTTATTACTATTAGTATTACCTTTTTCAACTCCGTTACATTATTAACATTCGAAGTTTCAATTTAGCTTTATCTTTTTGCATTTGTTTACATTCTTGTTCACCTTTATTGTGTTATTTCCCCATCCCTAACTCCTCGACTAAGCCCTTGCTCCAATTTAGTTTTTGGCAAGAGTTTTTGTTTATATTGAAATATAACTGTGATTTATATATGTTGTATAGTGGAATTATTTAATATAGTTATTGATATGCCAGGGACTCGTGACAGTTGGCCGTCAGCAGATGGTCTCAGAATAGGATTTTTAAATATCAATCATATTATTAACAAAATGTCCGATGTTTATCATATTCTATCAAATTCACACACAAATTTTCATATATTTGGTTTTGCGGAATCCCGACTATCTAAACACATTTCTAATAATGAACTTGCTATTTCTGGTTATCAGATAATCCGCAAAGATCCTCTCGAACGAAAGGAAACGGGCTTTCTTATTTATGTACACGAAAACATCCGCTACAAACGAGTTGAATCACTTGAAAATTATTGTTTAGAATCAGTTTGGATTCAGATAGCCCTGAAAAAAACGAAGCCAATCCTTGTCGGTTTTATTTATAGAAATCCAAAAGAACTTATAGACTGGCATGACAAATTCACTTTAATGATGGAGGAAGCTTCATTACTCTCAGAGGAAATTATCCTATTAGGTGACTTTAATATAGATTTGTTAAAAACTAACCACAATTGGATACAAACTTATGACTCTTTTCATCTGACACAGTTAATTGATAAACCTACAAGAATCACTGACACATCCAAAACTCTGATTGACCACATTTATTCAACTTCACCAAATCATATAATAGAAGTATGTCGCCCTGCCTTTGGATGCAGTGACCACCTTCCAGTATGCTTAACATGGTCAAAAAAAGGTATAAAGATTCCTAAGAACAGTCATAAGATTATTAAATATAGATGCTTATC
>JASPKP010000039.1:135000-152500 GCA_030674155.1 Stramonita haemastoma
AAGAATTGCTAAGAAGAAGAGGAAGAAGAAGAAGAAGGAGAAGAAGAAGAAGAGTAATGATTTAGGAGAAGAAGAAGAAGAAGAAGAAGAAGAAGCTGATATAATATGATGATTTACCCAACAATACATAGTATTATTTTTTTGCTAAGTGACAGTCCTCTGTGTGAGGTGAAAACACCCTCAACAAAGGCATGTACACAAATTGCCCATCTTGCAATGAACGAAATATTTTACTTATAATTATTACAGATCTCAGCCTACTCACAAGTAGGCTTATAAAATTAATATATTGCAAAATCATTGTCGAAACACTACTGCCTGTAATCACGATACATTGAAACAAAAAGGATACACAGGTGTGAAAACAGACAGTGAAGTGTTACAATTGAACAGTAAATTATATCGTCACTGCTTTTATTTTGTTCTTGGGTTTGTAGAACTCTCATTAACAAGGAATCAACTTTAACTTTTGACTAATGAACAATAAAGTACGTGGAGTAGGATTTATATTCTAGATTTTCTTTTTGCAAAATATTTCCTTTGATTATGATAAAAGAAAATCAGCCACATAAAACAAAATTCTTCGAAATAATCAGAAACTTATACACAGAGAAAGATAGAGGACTCTTGGCACAAAGTTTCTTCCCTTTTTTTCTCGGGATTACTTTTCTTTAGTAACTGTCTTACAAGGGTTTGTGTCTCATCTGCCTCTCACTGTCTGTCTGTCTGTCTGTCTGTCTCTCACTCTCTCTGTCTGTCTGTCTGTCTCTCCCTCTCTCAATCATTAAGAATTTTGCAGATACATTTTATTGAGTATAGATAAAACACACACTTCCAAAACACATTTTAGCAGGACAGTTATTGTTATGATCTGGATCATTAACTTTCAGTTTTTCTTATTTCTCTTCTTTTATTTTCCAGGACAATGAAAGCAGATCTCATGAGATATATTTTTTGGACACAGACCCCATGTGTATATGGTTTGCAAATTTTCTCACCTGTTTCCACTGTAATGCAATGGCCTACTCTTTAAAAAAAGCAGAAGAGGTCAAAGTGTGTGCACAAAGAAGAAGAATAAGAAGTATTGGAAAGAAGCAGAAGAAGAATTACGAAGAACTTCGAAGAAGTGCAAAGAAAAATTGCGAAGAAGAATGGGTAAGAAGAAGAATTGGCAAGAAGAAGAAGAAGAAGAAGAAGAAGAAGAAGAAGAAGAAGAAGAAGATGATGATGATGATGATGATGATGATGATGATGATGATGATGATGATGATGATGATGATGATGATGATTGACGACGACAATGACGATGATAAGGATGAGGATAAGGACGAGGATGGTGATGAAGATGATGATGATGATGCCTGGTTCTGGAAACTTTTAACTTCTTTGAACCAAAAATACATCATAATTATAAAATGATACAGCAAAATGGACTTTTGCATTAAATATCACACAATATCAATGATAATATACAATATATATAATGCACCATAACACAGTACAGGGCCAGGGCACACGCAAACACACACACTAAAAACGCACAGACAAACACAGGTGGCCCTCACCCACACCTCTCAAGAATATAGAGCATTTCGAGATCATGTGGCAAAAGGCCGGATTGAGACCAGTATCAACTCAACTTTGCCCAGTAACAGAACCCATGGCACCATAAGAGTGTTCTGCTGTAGACATGCACACTTTACTACCATGTTTGATATGCGTGGCGCCGGTCTTGTGGCAACACCACAGCCCTGAAGAGTGCAGCCTGGCTTTAATATAGCAAGTTTTTCAGAATAAAAGCAAGTAAAGTGTACGCAATAATACGTAGCCGTCGACATGATAACGATAATATACAATTATGATACACCACAGCAAAGTGCAGGGTCGCTGCCATATGCGTACACACAGAAAAGGCAGACACAAACGCAACTGTGCACACATGCACGCGAGAATACTCCCCCCCCCCTCCCCCAAGAATAAGGTGCATGTCGAGAAGATGTGACCAACGGGCGGTTTGAGTCCTGACCTTCCCTGACTTTTGCACAGTAACAGAGGCCACGGCACCAAGAGAGTGCTCACTGTAAGCATACAAACTTTACGAGTATCTTTGATATAGGTGGCACCGGACTTGTGGCGACAAATAGCCTAGTGGTCAGAACATTACGATGGCAATTTGACGACCTGGGTTCGAGTCGGTCGAGGAGATTTTTCTCCTGGAATTAACATCAGTGCTGACTCCACTCTCCCCAAAAAGTCCTTCGGATGAGACTATAAACCAAGGCCCCGTGTGTGAACGCACGCAGAAGATCTTGCGCACACATTAAGTCCTGTTCCGCTTTTCGTAAGAGTAGGCCATCATGTGCCGGTAGGGACAGATGACATTTACAAAAATTGCATACACACGGGGACTGGATGTAAAAAAGCACAAACGTGATTATTCTCCATATAAAAGAATAAATCAAATCACAGGCTGAAGAGGGTAGACTTTTAAAAATGTATTTTATTTATTCTTTTACATCAAGAACAAGGGAATAAGCTCTCATGTGCGTTTTTACATCCAGTCCCCGTGTTTATGCAGTTTTGTCTATCGTGTCATCTGTTTGTCTATTGTTTGTATATCCTGGATATAAAAGTTTGTCCAAACGAAAGCTGGTACAGTGTAGGTAATACGACGTAGCTGTGGACATGATAATGAAAATAGCAATAATACAATATGCAGAAATACAGAAAAGTGCAGGGCCACTGCCACATGACATGTGCATGCGCAAGCATACGCTGCAGATACCCCCGCCCTCTCCTCCTCACCCCCCCCCCCCCCCTTCAGGAATAAGGCCAGCTTCGAGAAGATGTGACAAATAGGAGGTTTGAGTCCCACCTATCCCAACTTTTGCACAGTAAAAGACCCCATCGCACCAAAAGAGTGTCCTACTGTATGCGTACACACTTTGCTAGCATCTTTGTAACACGTAATTTCCGTTTTAAGTTCTGTGTTATTGTTTCTGGACATCTTGCTGTGTTTCTTTTTGTTATCAAGGGTAGTTGATATTTAAATTGTAACGGGTCCCACACGGGAATTATCTAAGTCGCCACTCTAGTTCCCATTCCGCCTAATTCGGTACTGGAAATCTTAGAGTCCTAGACTAATTCCTAGTTTCTTTAGTAACCCTAAAGAAGAGTAGGGCTCAGCTACTTATGGGCCGGGAGTGATAAAGTGGGGATAGAAAAGAGGATAGTAGAAAAATAGGGGAAAAGAAATATAGAAGAGTTAGGGAGTAGGTCAGTGAAATTAATCTACCTCAACTCACTCAGCAGCCACACTGAATACACTGAACATGACGAACAACACCATTCATTCAATGCGACTCCAGACCGAGCAAGTTGGGTTTACAACATATATTCCACAACACAACCTACAACACTACCACATTAACACATCAATTGTACTACAAGTACAACTAAGAAAAACAAAAGGTATTCTGTCCAGTCAAATACCAAAAATCATCCTAATACAACAAAATAAATCAATAATCAGTCTCCGATCAGACACACAGAACGATGAGAGTGGGGATGGGATGAGGAGGAAAGCGATGTGACAGGGGAACACGATGTTCCTTAATCAGGAACATCCAGACTCAGAGAGTCCAGTCACACTCCTTTCCCTCACTAGGCCCAGGCAGGAAGTGAGATTTAAAAAACAGAAATATCCCCATAGGCATGTCTTTAAGGGGAGAGAACTCTACAAGGGAGTTACTGAACTTAACTCTTAGTAACACACCAAACAAAAATACGTTTTGGTGAGGGGGGTTACAAAATTATTTCTCAAATCTGTCTGTCTGTGTGTCTGTCTCTCTGCCTGTCTCTGTCTCTCTCCCCAGCTAGAGAGAGAGTGAAAGAGATAGATATTTATACGTACATATATAATATAGAATACACAATATATAAAATATATAAATATGTCTGTTTATAGAGAGAGAGAGAAAGAGAAAGAGAGAGAGAGAAACAGACAGAGATAGAGACAGAGAGAAGGACAGACAGAGACAGACACAGAGAAACAGACAGAGAGACAGAGACAGACAGACAAAGACAGAGATAACACACACACACACAAACAAACTTACACACACAGACAAAAAAGATGAGATAGGAAAAAAAAAAAAAAGAACCAAACAAACAACAACAAAAAACCCAAAAAACAGAGGGTCAGGGAATGTAAAGCAGCAAGGGAGTGGAGATGGGCATCGCCCTCAACATGCTGGCCCCTAGAGAAGCTGAGGTCTCTGACGCCTCTTCCCTAGGACCACACAGGTTATGGGACACCTTTGCCTTTACCTTTTACAACACCATGCAACAAAGCACAGTGCAGGGTCTCCATGGCATGCACACTCATAAACACGGGCATTAGACCATGCCCAGGTGTACACACCTACCCCCCCCATTAATTATTGCATGATGATCAATGGTGATGGAGGTGATGTAATGTAATAATTATTACAGATCTCAGCCTACTCACAAGTAGGCTTTTAAATAATTATATGTCCTATGCATGAATATATACAACTGCCTGTAATCACTATACATTGATCACAGTTTTGAAACAGACAGTGAAGTGTTAGGATTGAACAGTAACTTATATCGTCACTACTTTTAATTTGTTCTTTGGTTTGTAGAACTCTCATTAACAAGGAATCAACTTTAAGTTTTGAATAATGAACAATAAAGTACGTGGAGTAGGATTTATATTGTAGATTTTCTTTTTTGCAAAATATTTCTATTGATTATGAGAAAAAAAAAATCAGCGGCATACAAGAAAGTTCTTCGAAATAATCAGAAAATCATACACAGAGAAAGAAAGAGGACTCATGGCACAGAGTTTCTTCCCTTTTTTTCTTGGGATTACTTTTCTTTAGTAACTGTCTTAAAGGGGTTTGTGTCTTATAAGGTTCTCACTGTCTATCTGTCTGTCTCATCTGCCACTGTCTGTCTGTCTGTCTGTCTGTCTGTCTGTCTGTCTGTCTGTCTGTCTGTCTGTCTGTCTGTCTCTCTCTCTCTCTCTCTCTCTCTCTCTCTCTCTCTCTCTCCTTGAGGTCCCTTCTCCTTCCTCTTTCCACTCTGGGGCACATGCAACACGGGAACAGCGCTGGAGTGATGTCACTGGAGGCAGTGCAGGCGGGCGTTACCATGGCAACTATGGGGCCACGCCCAGCGATCGTCACAGCTTGGCTGTTGGTGGGGGTTTCCCTCGCTATGAGGTGGCGCATCCTACAACTAATGACAAGCCTGCTGCACGTGACGGGCTGTCCTACCAGCAGACGGGTATGCAGGATTTCCTGCGTAACCCGCCGTGCAGGTCGTCTGCTCGCGGCAAAGCGGCCAGTGACAACAAGAACAGGAGTCAGCTCCCGAGCAGCTTAAGAAAGAGATAGGACAGGCCCGGCCATCCAAGTCAACTGTCATTGTTAAACTATAATGTGGAAAATCTGTACAGTAAATTAAAAGATCTATCCTTTATAAACTATGTCAATAAGTTTGATCTCACAGAAACTTTTCTTGATTCTAGTGTTTGACTACAGTGGTGTTTTTCTTGATTATATTAAGTTTCAAGTGCCTGCACAAAAACTCTCACATCATGGAAGGAATTCTGGGGGAGTGCTTGTATTAGTAAAAAAGTCTTTAGAAAATGATGTAACAGAAATTAAAATAGTGTGACAACACTATTGTTATTAGAATAAACAAATGTGTTTTCAATTTAGATAAAGATATTATTTTGATAGCTGTTATATTGTGCCAGAAGGTGGCCCTATTTACAATGACAAACTAATTAAGGATGGTGTTTTTTTTATTAGAGGAAACCTTATTACAGTATTTTCAAAAAGATGCTTTTCATTTCATGATTATAGGAGACTTGAATGCCAGGACAGGTCAAGAACAAGCCGGCCTTGAAGTCATGTCAAATTATTTGGATGATGTTGAGTATGACGGTATGAATGATGATCCATGTGTGCCTGCCTCTAAGGATGACACAATGAACAATTTTGGCAGATCTTTGTTAGATCTATGTTTTATGTTTGACATGGGGATTCTGAATGGTTGTTGTGAAGGGGATAGGGAGGGGGAGTATACCTTTGTGTCTCCTAATGGATGTAGTGCTATTGATTATTTTCTCGTTCCTAGTCAAATATTAACATGTTTTGATTTGTGTATTGGGGAGTGTGTTTATTCATGGCACCTCCCTGTTGAAATAACATGGGAAATAGATAATGAATGTACTGACAGTGAAAGTAGAGAACAGGAGAGTGTGGAAAAAATCATATGGTCAGAACATTTTGTTGATGTATATAAACACGAGCTTGACAGTTCAGAATTTCAAGAAAGCATTGAAGCAGCTTCCCAACAATTAAACACAAATATAAATCACAGCTTAGATCAGTTTGTTAAAGCGTTATGTGGGGCTGCTGCATGCATGATTAGGTCAGTTAGAAAAGGTAGAAAAAAATGTAACGAGTGGTTTGATGCTGAATGTGAACATAAGAAACAAGAAGTTAAGAGATTATTAAAAAGATTCCAACATTGTAAAACTAATGAAGATAAAGCTGAAAAAAGACACATGTATACAACTGCACGGAAAGAATACATTAATTTAAGAAAAACAAAAGAAAGAGATTTTGACGAAAAGAGATTAGAGAAACTTAAAGATTCTTCTAAGGACTCCAAAACATTCTGGTCTGGTATCAGATCTGTTAACCGTAAGTCATTAGTATATAACGATATAACTATTCAACAATAGTATGATCATTTTTTTAAGGTTTTTCATGAATTTAATGGTGCAGAAAAACAAGAGAATGTAGATGTGCCAGAAGAAGATGAAATGTTGGAACCATTGTTTAACAATCCTATAACTCAAAATGAAATTATTGATGCCATTAAACATTTAAAAACAGGAAAAAGTGCTGGTCCTGCTGAAATAATTGGAGAAATGCTGAAATACGCAAATTCCACTGTGATTACTTTTCTTGTTCAGTTATTTAATCATCTGTTTGAAAGTGGTGCTTTCCCTTTAGAATGGGCCAAGTCAGTAATAATTCCGCTTTATTTTATTTATTTTATTTTTTCTTTTATATCGAGGATAACAGAATAAGCAACATGTGCTTTTTTTCATCCGGTCCCCGTGTGTATGCAGTTTTTGTAAATATTGTCATCTGTTCCCACCGGCACATGATGGCCTACTCTTACGAAAAGCGGAACAGGATTTAACGTGTGCGCAAGATGTTCTGCGTGTGTTCGCACACGGGGCCTCAGTTTAAAGTCTCATCCAAAGGACTTTTGGGGAGAGTGGAGTCAGTACTGATGTTAACTCCAGGAAGAAAATTTCCTCGACCGGATTCGAACCCGGGTCTTCAAATTGCCAGCGCAATGTTCTGACCACTAGGCTATCCGCCCCCCCCCCCCCCTTTATAAAAAAGGAGATATTAATAATGCTGATAACTATCACGGAGTAGCTCTCACTAGTATATTAAGTAAACTTTACACTTATGTTTTAAATAAGAGATTAACTCAATGGGCAGATAATGAAGAAAAATTAATTGAGGAGCAAGCGGGCTTTAGAGCAAAGTACAGCACTGTGGATCATATATTTACTCTTTATTCTCTTGTTCAAAAACATCTGCTTTCCAGCAAAAAATTAGACGTAGCTTTTGTGGACTTTAGAAAGGCCTTTGATTCGGTAAATAGAAATATATTGTGGCATGTACTAAGAAAAAACGGTGTAAATGGTAAACTATACACGGCCCTGAGAGCTATTTATAAGTCAGTTTTAGCGTGTGCGTGCAGGCAATGAATACTCTGATTTCTTTGAATGCCCCAAGGAAGTGAAGCAGGGTTGCATTTTAAGCCCACAAATGTTTTCATTTTTTATAAATGAACTAGCCATTGAGTTATCAAAAAAAGGAAAACACGGCATTCAAATAATTCCTGGAGCAATAGAAGTGTTTTTATTACTTTTTGCCGATGACATTATCCTTTTGTCTGAGACTGTTATTGGTCTACAACATCAGTTAAATATCTTAAAAGAAGAGGCAGATCGTTTTGATTTAACAGTGACTATGGACAAAACAAATATTATTGTTTTTAAAATGGGTGGACATTTAGCAGTAAGTGAAAAATGGTTTTATGGAAATGTTGAAGTCAAAATAGTAAATACGTATAAATATTTAGGGATGATGTTTTCAACAAGGCTTAGTCTAAATTATGCATGGCAGGAATCTTGTAGGAAGGGGAAAAAAGGTGTAATAGAAATCCTAAAAAACATTATGAAAGTTTAATACGATAGACTATTTTCTATTTTGGAAATTATTTGACACACAGATAGAACCGTTGCTGACATATGCTTCAGAAATATGGTGACTATATGTAAATACCCAAATGGAAAAAGTACACACATTTGCCATCAAACGTTTTTTAAACGTGCCAATACATGCATCTAACATTGTACTTTATGGAGAGACAGGAAGATATCCTTTGTATATAAGAACTTTTGTGAAATGTATTAAATATTGGTTAAAACTGTTGAAACTTCCGCAAACACGCTTATGCAGACAGTCATATGAAATTTTGATTATACAAATGGAACTGGGTAAGGAGAACTGGGCATATCAAGTTAAAAGAGTTTTGTCGGAACATGGCTTTGGGATTGTGTGGATGTCTCAGGAAGTAGGAAATGAGCGTCAGTTTCTTTTGGAATTTAAAGACAGGCTTATTTTTTCTTTTAAACAAAACTGGCACTCAGTCATGGAAAGTAAAAATAAATATAGCTGGTTCTTTTCATTTAAATCTGTATTTCAGACAGAAAAATATATAAAAGTAATCACTGATAAATGGCATAGGCTTAATTATGCCCGTTACAGTTTAAGAACATTGGGTTTCAATGCTAATAAAAGATGGTTCCAGACTGAGACATCCATTCAGTTACCATGTCCATTATGTGGCCATATCATTGATGATGAAATTCAGTTTTTGTTTCAATGTAAGGCATACGAAACTCTACGTAATAAACATCGTTTTTCTTAGTTTACAGTCAGCAGAAATTCAAGATATTGTTTCTATTTTGTCATCTGAAAATGAACACGTAGCTAAGTTTATTGCAGAGGCACAAAAATTAAGACAAAACCATGTTAGCAACAATTGATTTAATATGCAATGATAATAGTCACTTTAAAGAGTAAAGTATTTTCAAGTAAGGCAACTTCAGAAAGGTTGATATCACATGTGATTTGAATGGATGGTCGAATTGAAAATTGTTTTTTGCATTTCAGTTTGGTTTTTCTTTTCTTTTCTTTGTATGTACCAGGTGATTGGTAACTGTATAGACGCCAATGATAATGTTAGTTGATCATAAACGAATGGATCTTTCTTTTTTGTGAAACTTAATTGTACTGATCACATATTTCACGTTTTGTTTACCGTTTTACTAAAAAAGTATTTGTGTTACCTCCCTTGTCAAAAGGCCCAGTTGGGCAATGACAATAAACTGTTAAAGGGTTAACCTTTGCCAGACATCGTTTTTAAACTCACACGGAAGAGCTCCTGGGTGACCAGTCACCCATGGTTTTTACATAGACATTTCCCTTACTCCGCCTCGCCAGATTTCGTGGGTGACCAGTCAGCCATGGTTTTTACATAGACATTTCCCTTACTCCGCCTCGCCAGATTTCCTGGGTGACCAGTCAGCCATGGTTTTTACATAGACATTTCCCTTACTACGCCTCGCCAGATTTCCTGGGTGACCAGTCAGCCATGGTTTTTACATAGACATTTCCCTTACTACGCCTCGCCAGATTTCGTGGGTGACTAGTCAGCCATGGTTTTTACATAGACATTTCCCTTACTCCGCCTCGCCAGATTTCCTGGGTGACCAGTCAGCCATGGTTTTTACATAGACATTTCCCTTACTACGCCTCGCCAGATTTCCTGGGTGACCAGTCAGCCATGGTTTTTACATAGACATTTCCCTTACTACGCCTCGCCAGATTTCGTGGGTGACCAGTCACCCATGGTTTTCAAATAGATCAGACAGCTAAGCATCATGTAATTTTTGAGACAATAAAGCTGAATCTGAAAAGGTGATGTCTTAGAATCAATGTGTGTTGCGTTGATTATGATGTAGGAAATAAGAGCTCATTCATTTGATTTGAAAGTGAAAGGTTTACTAACACCCATGTAAACTGAAATAGACTGACAAAGAAACTCACACACACACACACACACACACACACACACACACACACACAGAGAGAGAGAGAGAGAGAGAGAGAGAGAGAGAGAAGAGAGAGAGAGAGAGAGAGAGAGAGAGAGAGAGAGAGAGAGAGAGAGAGAGAGAGAGAGAGAGAGAGAGAGAGAGAGAGAGAGAGAGAGAGAGAGAGAGAAGGCAAGGCAAAATTGGCAAGGCAAGGCAAGGCAAAATTCTTTTATTCGAGGATAATAGATAAGCACTCATGTGCTTTTTTTACATCCAGTCCCCGCAGAGAGAGAGAGAGAGAGAGAGAGAGAGAGAGAGAGAGAGAGAGAGAGAGAGAGAGAGAGAGAGAGAGAGAGAGAGAGAGAGAGAGAGAGAGAGAGAGAGAGAGAGAGAGAGAGAGAGAGAGCTATAACAAATACACTATATGTTTTTAGCATTAACACATTATGTTTTTAGCATTCTAAACAAAATATATATTTCAGAAATATGCGGTCAATGGCATCAGATAGCAACTTTCTGAGGAAAAAATTAAAACACAGATAATCAATATCATAAATTCCTTAATATCTTTATCATTTTCCCCATGAAATTTTCAGTCAGACTCAAACTGGTGTGTCCATAACAGAAGCCCCCCCAAAACGTTCAACGTGCAAAAGCCAAAAAGCAAAATAACAATTGAACCTGCTGATATCAATCATAGGTAAGGAAAGAAATCATGTACATTTAAGAACAGAACAAACCATACGAATCAGTGCACATTTGCACGCGTACACACGCACACACACACACATATGATATACACACTTGCAAAATACTAGAAATATGATTCTGAAGTGTTAGAATGCACAAAATACTAAGAAGAAATTCAAACCTGAACTGTCTGTATGGATAGTATCCTACATTTCATTACTAAATGTCTTGGATAAGATAACAACAAATCAAACAAACAAACAAAATCAAACAAAAACAGTGGAAATTATTTTCATTCTTATGAAGGACATCAGTACCAGTACCAGAGCTGAGACAAACATTTACCAGCATCAATAGGGAACTGCTAAAACTGATTTTGTTCTTGTATTTGTTGCCCCTGGGCTCAATGATTGCTGGGAGTGGGAGGTGTTGCTCTTGGCAGTTCTTCACCACCAGGTTCTTGGATGATAGTAACCTCTGTCTCCAGCATCAGACTGCAGTCTGGGCAGATTTGCATAGCGTGATTTCAACATATCCAGTTTTGGCAGGTAATGCAGGAACCTGTTGTTTTGCGATCAGCCTTCCAGTGGCAGAAGCCACAGCGGCCTTGTGCCTTCTTTTGTTTCTTTGGACTTTGGCTGGTGGTGGACTTTCTTGCAGCAGATACAGAGGACTTCTTCGCAGTTACTGCAGAACGTAGTAAAGGTCTTATGATTTTAGCCAACCTCCATGTGTAAAACAACCTTAATAAAATTAACAACTACTATCAAATGTGACGCTCCACCACGAAATGAGTCGCTTAGCACATTACCCAATTTCGCGCTAGGAGCCTTTAAAGGCAGGTGGGGGTCAAGTTGTTAATTTTGTGATTTTGATTGATTATTAAACTAGATCTGTTTATTTATCTTATAATGAAATATGAAGGTTTCATTTTTATTCCTTTTGCTTTTAAATGTGTTTTGAAAATACCCAAGCCCTCATTCTGACAGCCTGTTACTAAAATAAACTTGCCCGTTTCTCATTTTGTCACATCCTGCAGTCCATCATTTCAAATCGTAATATTGTTGCACAGAATTGTCCGATTTTCAATCTGGTTTTTGTATTTGATAGCCACTTTATTGCACATTAATAACATGTCAATAACTAAAAATTGATCTCATGTGCACTCCGTCTCATTATGTGGTGGAGCGTCACAAATAGAAAAATGTTTCACTTACTGCTCACACAGTTGCTCAGGCCTTCTAGAATGTTGCTGCAGGAAAGGATGAGTGACTGTCAGCTTTCCTTTTTTGTACCATTACCTATTCTTGCTGACTCGGGCCTAAACCAATCAACTCAAAATAGAAATGTCCAGAAAAATTCTTGCTGACTCGGGCCTAAACCAATCAACTCAAAATAGAAATGTCCAGAAAAATACTTGCTGATTCAGACCAATCAACTAAAATAGAAATATTTAGAAGAAAAGATTCATCAAAGGACATGCCATACTACAAGTTTGGTTGAATAGAAGACTAAACCTGAGCAAGCTCTCTCAGGTGTTAAACACATGACTGTCTCAAGTGAGCAAGGCACACTTGCTAACCCTCCAGCTATCCTACTAGGTCTACAAGGACCACACAAAAGATCCTTACTGCAGACCTGGTTGACAAAGGCAATGGAAGACAAAAGCCCAGCCACCAGGGGGGGGGGGGGGAGGCTAAAGTAGGTCAAGAAGCCTACATGTCTCTGAGTTGACTACTCAAGTTTGTTTGGTCCCAAGGAGATAGGTCTACTGGCCACCCAAGGAAAGTGCTTCCTCAAGCACAATAAAATGTATGGGTGACCAGCCACCCACGAGCCCTAGCATGTGTAGGAAAGGGTTGCAGTCTATAAAAGGTATGGGTGACCAGCCACCCACGAGCCCTAGCGTGTGTAAGAAAGGTTTGCAGTATATAAAAGGTATGGGTGACCAGCCACCCACAAGCCCGGTGTGTGTAGGAAAAAGCTGTGGTCTATATAAAAAGTATGGGTGACCAGCCACCCACGGTATGTGTGGATGGTTATATGTATTTATGGTCTAATTACTCCTTTATTGACAAACATAAAATCTTCATATTCGGTGGAATTATGCACAAATATATAATAAACAACTTCATAAAATTTGAGTTTGATGAAATTAAAACTGACAAAGTTATGATCATTTAATCGAGAGTCTGGGTAATTTTTCACCCACGGTGTCTGGCGAAGGTTAAAGCATCTCTCTCTCTGTCTCTCTGTCTCTGTCTCTGTCTCTCTGTCTCTGTCTCCTCTCTCTCTCTCTCTCTCTCTCTCTCTCTCTCTCTCTCTCTCTCTCTCCTCTCTCTCTCTCTCTCTCTCTCTCTTAATCATTAAAAATTTTCCATATACATTTTATTGAATATAGATAAAACACACTTCTAAAACACATTTTAGCAGGACAGTTATTGTTATGATCTAGAACATTCATTTTAAATTTTTCTGATTTTTTCTTTTATTTTCCAGGACAATGAAAGCAGATCTCATGGGATATTTTTGCACACAGTCCCCGTGTGTATGTGGTTTTGCAAATTTTTTCATCTGTTCCCACAGAAGCGCAATGGCCTACTCTTCAAAAAGCAGAACAGGTCAAAGTGTGTGCACACAGAAGAAGAAGAAGAAGAAGAAGAAGAAGAAGAAGAAGAAGAAGAAGAAGAAGAAGAAGAAGAAGAAGAAGAAAGAAGTATTGTGAAGAAGCAGAAGAATTACGAAGAATTGTGAAGAAGAAGAATTATGAAGAATTGCGAAGAAGAATTTCGAAGAAGAAGAAGAAGAAAGAAGAAGAAGAAGAAGAAGAAGAAGAAGAAGAAGAAGAAGAAGAAGAAGAAGAAGAAGAAGTATTGTGAAGAAGCAGAAGAAGAATTACGAAGAATTGTGAAGAAGAAGAATTATGAAGAATTGCGAAGAAGAATTTCGAAGAAGAAGAAGAAGAAGAAGGAGAAGAAGAAGAAGAAGAAGAAGAAGAAGAAGAAGAAGAAGAAGAAAAGAAGAAGAAGAAGAAAAGAAAAAAGAAGAAGAAGAAGAAGAAGAAGAAGAAGAAGAAGAAGAAAGAAGAAGAAGAAGAAGAAGAAGAAGAAGTATTGTGAAGAAGCAGAAGAAGAATTACGAAGAATTGTGAAGAAGAAGAATTATGAAGAATTGCGAAGAAGAATTTCGAAGAAGAAGAAGAAGAAGAAGAAGAAGAAGAAGAAGAAGAAGAAGAAGAAGAAGAAGAAGAAGAAGAAGAGAAGAAGAAGAAGAAGAAGAAGAAGAAAAAGAAGAAGAAGTATTGTGAAGAAGCAGAAGAAGAATTACGAAGAATTGTGAAGAAGAAGAATTATGAAGAATTGCGAAGAAGAATTTCGAAGAAGAAGAAGAAGAAGAAGGAGAAGAAGAAGAAGAAGAAAGAAGAAGAAGAAGAAGAGAAGAAGAAGAAGAAGAAGAAGAAGAAGAAGAAGAAGAAGAAGAAGAAGAAGAAGAGAGAAGAAGAAGAAGAAGAATTTCGAATAAGAAGAAGAAGAAGAAGAAGAAGAAGAAGAAGAAGAAGAAGAAGAAGAAGAAGAAGAAGAAGAAGAAGAAGAAGAAGAAGAGGAAGAAGAAGAAGAAGAAGAAGAAGAAGGATCAAGAAGAAGAAGGACAATCAAGAAAACGATGATGATGATGATGACGACGACGACGACAACAACGACGACGACGACGACGATGATGATGCCTGGTTCTGGAAACTTGATTTGTTTTGTACCAAATATACATCTGAACTATAAAAGGATACAGCGAAATAGAATATTGCATTAAAAGTCACAGAATATCAATGATAATATACAATATATATGATGCACCATAACACAGTACAGGGCCACGGCACACGCAAACACACACTAAAAAAGCACAGACAAACACAGGTGCGGGCACACACACCTCTGAAGAATAAAGGGCATTTTGAGATCATGTGACAAAAGGCCGGATTGAATCCAGTCTCAACTGAACTTTGCGCAGTAACAGAACCCATGGCACCATGGAGTGTTCTGCTGTAGGCATACACACTTTACTAACATGTTTGATATGCGTGGCGCCGGTCTTGTGGCGACACCACAGCTCTAATGAGGGCAGGCTGGCTTGAATACATCAAGTTTGTCGGAATGAAAGCAAGTAAATTGTACGCATTGATATGTAGCCATCCAAATAATAATAATACGATAATATACAATTATGATGCACCACAGCAAAGTGTAGGGCCGCCGCCACATGCTTACACACATAAAAGGCAGACACAAACGCAATTGCGCACACATGCATGCGAGCATACCCCCCCCCCCCCACCCTTCCAAAATGAGGTGCACTTCGAGAAGATGTGACAATCAGGCGGTTTGAGTCCTGTTCTTCCCTGACTTTTGCACAGTAGCAGAGCCCACGGCACTAAGAGAGTGCTCACTGTATGCATATAAACTTTAATAGTATCTTTGATATAGGTGGCGCCGGACGTGTGGCGACATCACATACACAGCTCGAAGAGGGAATACAGTTTTATTTATTTCATTTATTCTTTTATATCGAGGATAAGGGAATAAGCACTCATGTGCTTTTTTTTTTACATCCAGTCCCCGTATGTATGCAGTTTTGTTAATCGTGTCATCTGTTCCTAACGGCACACAATGGCCTACCCTTACGAAACTAAATTGAATACAGCAAGTTTGTCCAAACGAAAGCTGGTACAGTGTACGTAATGCGACGTAGTTGTAGACATGATAATGAAAACAGTAATAATACAATATGCAGAATTACAGAAAAGTGCAGGGCCACTGCCACATGACATGTGCACGCGCATGCATACCCCGGGATACCCCGCGGTTTGTGCTTTTGCACAGTAAAAGACCCCATGGCACCAAAAAAGTGTTCTACTGTATGCGTACACACTTTGCTAGCATCTTTGTAACACGTAATTTCCGTTTAATTTCTGTGTTATTGTTTCTGGATATCTTGCTGTGTTTCTTTTTGTTATCAAGGTTGTTGATATTGAAATTATTGGTCAAATCTGTCTATCTGTGTGTCTGCCCTTGTCCCCAGATAGATAGATAGATAGATAGATAGATAGATAGATAGATAGATAGATAGATAGATAGATAGATAGATAGATAGATAGATAGATAGATAGAGACAGACAGACAGACAGACAGACAGACAGACAGACAGACAGACAGACAGACAGACAGACAGACAGACAGATTGAGACAAAGACAGAGAGAGCAGGGAGAGAGAGACAGACAGACTGACAGACAGAGAATGACAGACACAGAGAAACAGACAGAGAGACAGAGACAGACAGACAAAGACAAAGAATACACACACAGGCACACACACACAGGTACACACACCAACAAAAATGATGAGATAGAAAAAAAGAGAAAAAAAACAACAAAAAACCAACCAAATAAAAACGAAACCATAACAAAACAGTGTCAGGGAAGGTAAAGCAGCAAGGAAGAGGAGATGAGCACCGCCCTCAACATGAAGATGATGCAATGATTCATAATGCAACAAAACAGCCCCAAAGAAGACAGCATGTCTTCAATATATATCAAGGTTCTTGGAACAAAGCTAGCAAAGCTTACCCAACAATACATATTATTATTTTTTTTGCTAAGTGACACTCCTCTGTGTGAGGGAAAAACACGCTCAACAAAGGCATGTACACAAATTGCCCATCTAACTCTGTTTTTCTAACATGAACAAATATTTTACTTATAATCATTACAGATCTCAGCCTACTCACAAGTAGGCTTTTAAATATTATTCATTTTTAAGCTGTAAACACAACTGCCTGTAATCACTATACAAAGAAGCACACGAGGATACACAGGTGTGAAACAGACAGTGAAGTGTTACAATTGAACAGTAACTTATATCATCATTGCTTTTAATTTGTTCTTTGGTTTGTAGAACTCTCATTAACAAGGAATCAACTTTAACTTTTGAATAATGAACAATAAAGTACATGGAGTAGGATTTATATTCTAGATTTTCTTTTTGCAAAATATTTCCATTGATTATGAGAAAAAAAATCAGCGGCATACAAGAAAGTTCTTCGAAATAATCAGAAAATCATACACAGAGAAAGATAGAGGACTTTTGGCACAAAGTCTCTTCCCTTTTTTCATGGATTACTTTTCTTAAGTAATTTTCTTCTAGGTGTCTGTGTCTCATCTGCCTCTCACTGTCTGTCTGTCTGTCTGTCTCTGTCTCTGTCTCTGTCTCTCTCTCAATCATTAAGAATTTTTCCTATACATTTTATTGAATATAGATAAAACACACACTTGTAAAACACATTTTAGCAGGACAGTTATTGTTATGATCTACATCATTAACTTTCAGTTTTTCTTAATTTTTTCTTTTATTTTCCAAGACAATGAAAGCAGATCTCATGAGATTTTTTTGCACCCAGTCCCCGTGTGTATGTGGTACTGCAAATTTTCTCTTCTGTTCCCACAGAAGCACAATGGGTTTCTCTTCAAAAAAAGGAACAGGTTGAAGTGTGTGCACACAGAAGAAGAAGAAGTAGAATTGTAAAGA
>JASPKP010000039.1:162500-165000 GCA_030674155.1 Stramonita haemastoma
GTCTGTTTATCTAACATGAACAAATATTTTACTTATAATTATTACAGATCTCAGCCAACTCACAAGTAGGCTTTAAATATTATTCACTCTATTACGCAAGAAAACATTACTGCTTGTAATCACATTACATTGCATATTGATACATAAAGGATACACAGGTGTGAAACAGGCAGTGAAGTATTACAAGTAAACAGTAAACTATATCGTCACTGCTTTTAATTTGTTCTTTGGTTTGTAGAACCTCTCATTAACAAGGAATCAACTTTAAACTTTTGAATAATGAACAATAAAGTACATGGAGTAGGATTTATATTCTAGATTTTCTTTTTTGCAAAACATTTCTATTGATTAAATTCAGCAGCATACAACAAACTTCTTCAAAATCATCAGAAAATCATACACAGAGAAAGATAAAGAACTCTTGGCACAAAGTTTTCTTCCCCTTTTTTTTCTTTGGATTACTTTTCTTAAGTAACTTTCTTCTAGGTGTCTGTTTCACCAAAAAAACCCTTTTTAGCCTCTCAATGTCCCCCTGCCTGTTTTGTCTGTCTGGGCCCGGGCTGTCTGTCCCCTTTTTGTCTGGGCTGTCCCCGTCTGTCCCCCGGCCTGTCTCCCCCAAACATTAAAAAAATTTTGCCCCATAAAAAATTTTATTTATTATAGAAAAAAATAAAAAACACCCCCTTTTCAAAAAAAACATTGTAGCAAAAGGAACAGGGTTTTTGTTATGAAACAGATCATTAACTTTTACCGCAGTTTTTTTTTTTTTTTTAATTTTTTTTTTTTTTTTTTTTTTTTATTTTTCCAGGACAAATGAAAAGGGAATCTCCCTGAGATTTTTTTTTTTTGGGAAACCCCCCCCCCCCAGCCCCCCCCGTTTATGTTTGGGTTTTTGCCAAAAAAAATTTTTTTTTAAAACTGTTCCCCCCCAGAAAAACCGGGGGGGAGCCCAATGGCCCCTACTCTTCCCAAAAAAAAAACAGAAAGGTAGAAAAAAGTGGCACCACAGAAGAAGAAGAAGAAGAAAAGAAAAAAGAAGAAGAAGAAGAAGAAAAAAGAAGAAGAAAAAGAAGAAAAGAAGAAGAAGGAAAAAAAAAAGGAAAAAAAAAAGGGGAAGAAGAAAAAAAAAAAGGGAGAAGAGGGTTTTTTAAAAAAAAAAAAAGGGGGAAGTGAAAAAAAAGGGAAATACGGAAAGGGGAATTAAGGGGGGGTTTAAAAGGTTCCCCCCGGGGGAAAAAAATTTGCCCCCAAAACCCCCCTTTTTAAAAAAAACCCAAAAAAAAATTTTTTTAAAAATCCAAAAAAAAATTTTAAAAAAATTTTAAACCCCCAAAAAAAAAGGGCCCCCCCCAAACCCCCCCCAAAAAAAAACCCCCCCCAAAAAAAAGGGGGGGCAAAAAAACCCCCCCCGAAAAAATTTAAAAAAAAAAAAACCAAAAAAACCCCAAAAAAAATTTTTGGGGGAAAAAAAACCCCCAAAAAAATTTTTTTTAAAAAAAGGGTTTAAAAAAAAAAGGGGGGGCCTTTTTTCCCCCAAACCCCCCCCCCTTTTTAAAAAAGCCCCCCCCAAAAAAAATTTTTAAAAAACCCCCCCCAAAAAAAAAACCAAAAATTTGGGGGGAAAAAAAAATAAAAAACCCAAAAATTTTTGGCCTTTTTTTGGGGGGGGGGGGGGGGTTTTTTTAAAAAAACCCCCCCCCCCAAAAAAGGGGGGGGGGGGGGGGCCCCGGGCCCCCCAAAAACCTAAACCCCCCCCCCCGGAAAAGGGGTTTTTTTGAAAATTTTTCCCTTTTTAAAAAAAAGGGGGGAAAAAAAAAAAAAAACCCCAAAAAAAAAGGTTTAAATTTTTTTTTTTTAAAAAAAAAAACCCTTCCCCTTTTTTTTCATGGGAAACCCCTTTTTTAAAAAAGGAAAAAAAACCTAAAGGGAAAAAAACCCCCCTTTTTGGGGCCCCAAAAAAAAAAAAACCAAAAGGAAATTTCCCCCCCCCGGCCCTTAAAAAAAAAAAAAAAACCCCCTAAAAAAAAAAACCCCCCCCCCCCCCCCCCCCCCCCCCCCCCCCCCCAACCCCCCCCCCCCCCCCCCCCTTTCCCCCCCCCCCTTTTAAAAAACCCCCCCCCCCCCCCCCCCCCCCCCAAACCCCCCCCCCAAAAAGGGTTTTTTTAAAACCCCCAAAAAAACCCCCCCAAAACCCCCCCCCCCCAAAAAAAATTTTTTTTTTTAAAACCCCCCCCCCCTTTTTTCCCCCCCCTTTTAAAAAAAACCCCCCAAAAACCCCCCCTTTTCCCCCCCCCCCCCCCCCCAAACCCCAAAAAAAAAACCCCCCCCCCCCCAAAATTTTTAAAAAATTTTTTTTAAAAAATTTTAAAAAATTTTAAAAAAAAATTTTTTTTTTTTTAAAAAAAAAAAAAAAAAGGGGGGGGGGGGGGGGGGGGGGGGGGGGGGGTTTTTTTTTTTTTTTGGGGCCCGGGGGGGGGGGGTTTTTTTTTTTTTCCCCGGG
>JASPKP010000039.1:170000-175000 GCA_030674155.1 Stramonita haemastoma
GATATCAAATTCCTTTGACTGCAATTGCCACTTTTAAAGTCTGATAAGTGTCATGCTGTAAGGTACCACAGCAGGTGGAGTTTCAGTCACCGATGGGACCTCTGATGGGGCTCATCCAGGAGCAAAAGTTCAGTCAGGTCATGCCCAAAGCATGAGCCTTACTCAATAATTCCCCAAATGCTGCCTTCAGAAAGTTTTGTAACTTATAGTTGATTAAAAAACACATCTTTGACAGACACCATTTTTATGACTGGAGTGAAGTTGTAACTGGTTACCTGCACTTGTTTTTCTCCTCTATATTTTCTCAATTATATCTATCTATCTATCTATCTATCTATCTATCTATCTATCTATCTATCTATCTATCTATCTGTCTGTCTGTCTGTCTGTCTGTCTGTCTGTCTGTCTGTCTGTCTGTCTGTCTGTCTGTCTGTCTGTCTGTCTGTCTGTCTGTCTGTCTATCTATCTATCTATCTATCTATCTATCTATCTATCTATCTATCTATCTATCTATCTATCTATCTATCTATCTATACATACATACATACATATATATATATATATATATATATATATATATATATATATATATATATATATATATATATATATATATATATATATATATTATATATATGTATACCAAAAAAAAAGATTGAAAATCGGAAAATTCTATGAAAAATTATAACAAGTTGAGATGATAGACTGCAGGAAAAGACAAAAATGAGAAATTAACAGGTTTAGCATTATAAAGGGTAGTCAGTGTGAGGGTTTGGGTATTTTTAAAACATGTTTTAAAGCAAAAGGATACAAAATTATGTCTTGATATTTCACTACAAGGTAGATCAATGACTAGAGTTTTATACTAAATCAAAATCTCAAAATTGATAACGTGACCCCACCTACATCAAATGGCTCCCAGCAGAAAAGTGGGTTAGGTGCTAAGCGACTCATTTCCTGGTGGAGGGTCACACACACACACACACACACACACACACACACACACACATATATATATATATATATATATATATATATATATATATATATATATATATATATATATATATATATGGTTTCGTCATCTTTACCAAGTTAGATAAACTAAAAAGAGTGTGTTTGCTAAATGACCCTCCTGTGTGTAAGGTGAAAAACACTCAACAGAGGGATGTATGCAAATCACTCATCCAAGATAAGATGAACGAAATATCTTACATTTATTACAGATCTCAGCCTACTCACAAGTAGGCTTTTAAATATATTTGAGCATTGTTAACACTACTGCCTGTAATCACTATACATTGAAAGACACAAGAATATACAGGTGTGAAACAGGCAGTGAAGTATTACAAGTAAACAGTAAACTATATGGTCACTGCTTTTCATTTGTTCTTTGGTTTGTAGAACTCTCATTAACAAGGAATGAACTTTAACTTTTGAATAATGAATAATAAAGTACGTGGAGTAGGATTTATATTCTAGATTTTCTTTTTGGAGAATATTTCCATTTATTATGAGAAAAAAATCAGCGGTAGACAATGAAGTTCTTGAAAGTAATCAGAAAATCATACAAAGAGAAAGAAAGAGGACTCTTGGCACAAAGTTTCTTCCCTTTTTTTCTTGTGATTACTTTTCTTTAGTAACTGTCTTACAGGTGTCTGTGTCTCATCTGCCTCTCACTGTCTGTCTGTCTGACTGTCTGTCTCCCTTTCTCTCTCTCTCTCTCTCAATCTCTCTCCCTTAATCACTAAAAAGTTTTATATGCAGAATTACAGAAAAGTGTAGGGAGAAATCAAGTCAAGTCATGTCAAGTCAAAAGCACTATAATCATCCCTGAAGGGCAATTACAATACTGACAGGCATATTGATATAAATCATAATCAAACATACCAAGTAGCTAGACAATTTGTTCAAACATTATATAACTTCAAATACAAATGTCACAAACACTTTCATATTATGGGCTCTGGCACACACACACACACACACACACACACACACACACACACACACACACACACACAACACACCACACACACACACACACACACACACACACACACACACACACACACACACACACACAAGATGAGATAGAAAAACAGAAAAACACGAACTAAGAACCAAACAAAAAGAAATCAAAACCAAAAAAGAAAACAGGGTCAGGGAAGGTAAAGCAGCAAGGCTGAGGATATGGGCGCTGCCCTCAAAATGCTGGCCCCTAGAGAAGCTGAGGTCTCTGACACCTGGTTTCCCTACGACCACACAGGTTATGGGACACCTTTGCCTTTACCTTTTACAACACCATGCAACAAAGCACAGTGCAGGGTGGCAGTACTCTCATAAACACAGCACAATCGAGCATGCCCATGTGTACATGCCAACCCCCCCCCCCCCCCTATTAATTATTGCATGATGATCAATGGTGATGGAGATGATGTAATGTAAGCAACTCTGGGCAGTAACAGAACCCATGGCACCATAAGAGTGTTCTGCTGCTAGGCATGCACACTTTAAGAAACATGTTTGATATGCGTGGCGCCGGTCTCTCATGGCGACACAATAGCCCCGAAGAGGGCAGCCTGGCTTTAATATAGCAAGTTTTTCCAGAACAAAAGCAAGTAAAATGTACGCAGTAATACGTAGCAGTCCACATAATAATAACGATAATATACAATCATGATGCCCCACAGCAAAGTGCAGGGCCACCGCCATATGCGTACACACAGAAAAGGCAGACACAGATGCAATTGGCATACATGCGCTGGAGCATACCCCCCCCCCCCCCCCCTCCCCCAAGAATAAGGTGCATGTCGAAAAATCTCTCATTCTTTCTGTTACAGAGAAAAACCTTGACCCATTACAATTTGCGTACAGATCTAGAAGGGGTGTCGAAGATGCCAAATTATTCATTTTGAACAAGCTGTACAATCACTTGGAAACACCTGATTCTCATGCCAGAATATTGTTTGCTGACTTTAGCTCAGCTTTCAATACAATACAGCCTCATATTCTGGTTAACAAAATACTTTCAAAATTTGATGTAGACAATCAACTTATACGTTGGCTGATTGAATTTTTAACTGACAGGCCACAGCGTGTTTTTGCCAACAAAATACCTCCATCAGTTAGATATACCTACACTGGTTCCCCACAGGGCTGCGTCCTCTCGCCACTTCTTTACATTCTATACACAGATGATTGTAGAAGCAGCCATGAAAACTCATTTCTGGTAAAATTTGCAGACGACAGTGCTCTTCTGTCTCTCTTATCTGGATCAGTCCTAGACCACGGTCCAGCCCTTACCGAGTTCGTAGATTGGTGTGATGAGGCCTATCTGGAGCTAAATGTTTCTAAAACTAAAGACCTTCCTATTGATTTCAGAAGATCGGAGTACACTTCTGAGAATACCATCATCCATAGTGAAGAAGTTGAAAACGTTTTGAAATACAAATATCTAGGAACTGTTTTTGACCACAAGCTAAATTGGGATGCTAACACTGACGCCATTGTCAAAAAGGGGCAACAACGTGTGTATTTTCTGAGGAAGCTTAACTCATTTTTTGTCGACAAAAAGATTCTTTCTTTGTTCTACAAGTCTTATATAGAGAGCGTTTTGAGTTTTGCTTTCATTTGCTGGTACAATAACCTTAGCATTAAGAACAAGAATGGTCTTCAGAGAATTGTGAAAATCTGCTCTAAAATTATCGGAGAAGAACAAAGAGACCTCAGGTCGTTTTGTAATCAGCAGCTTGTACGTAAAGCAAGAGCCATTTTGGCCGATTCCTCCCACGCTCTGTTTTCAGAATTTCAATTGTTGCCTTCAGGACGTCGTTTTCAATGCCACAACAGCAAAACAAACAGAAAAAGGAATTCCTTTGTGCCAGTAGCTATCCGAGTTCTAAACTCACATAACACTGACTGAGGTTGTTTGTTTTTGTTTTTGTTTGTTTGTTTGCTCTTTTGAGTGTGTGTGTGTGTGTGTGTGTGTGTGTGTGTGTGTGTGTGTGTGTGTGTGTGTGTGTGTGTGTGTGTGTGTGTGTGTGTGTGTGTGTGTGTGTGTGTGTGTGTGTAAGCTTCTCTGAATTACTTACCTGCCACTGTTATGTATGTAGCCAATTCATACAGGGGTGCACATACATGCATATGTACCCATAAAATGAGTATGTCTTATTTTTGGCTTTGTTGATTTTCTTTGAATTGCTTGTAAATTCACATGTCTTTTTACCATTATGTGCGTGTGGGGGGGGGGACGGGTGGGTGTGGATGGTGTGTATGGATAGGGGGGGGAAGCGTGTGTGTATGTGTGAGTGTGGATTGTATGGGGAGGGGGGGGAGCGTGTGTGTGTGTGTGTGTGTGTGTGTGTGTGTGTGTGTGTGTGTGTGTGTGTGTGTGTGTGTGTGTGTGTGTGTGTGTGTGTGTGTGTGTGCGTGTATGCATGTATATGTGCGGGTGTGAACACGTGCGTATAATGTGTAAATAATGGTGATCATATGTCTTTTCTAGTCAATGGTTTTTAAGAACATTGTATCTAAACATTGGTGTGTGTGTATGCGTGTGTTTGCGTGTGTGCAAGCGCACGCGCGTAGAGTGTGAGTGTTTGTGACATTTTATTTGTAGTTATATAATGTTTGAACAAATAAGAAATGTAGCTCCTTCGTGTGTTTGATTATGATTTGTATCAATATGCCTATCAGTATTGTAATTGCCCTTCAGGGATGATTAAAGTGTTTTTGACTTGACTTGACTTGACTTGACTTGAACAGATTTGACAAACAGGCGGTTTGAGTCCTGACCTTCCCTGACTTTTGCACAGTAAGAGAGACCACGGCACCAAGAGAGTGCTCTGTTGTATGCATACATGCTTTACTAGTATCTTTGATATAGGTGGCGCGGGACTTATGGCGACATCAAATTTACAACCCCAAGAGGGCAGACATTAAAAAAATATATTTTAATTATTCTTTTATATCAAGGATAAGGCAATAAGCACTCATGT
>JASPKP010000390.1:0-7500 GCA_030674155.1 Stramonita haemastoma
AGTAGGTCATGTGGGTTTGCCCCCTTGCTGACGCTGAAGCGCAGAATGGCTCCATTTAAGGGGGGATGGGGTTTTTCGTGGTAGAGACCTTTTTTCCCAAGTAATTTTAAAGCGTTGAGCGTGTTTAGAAAGGTAGATCCGTTTGGTGCCTAGGTTTCCCGACGTCCCCCATTACCCGCTAAAAAAGGGGAAACTGTCTTTTTGGTAGGGAAGGTAAGCAGCGAAGGAGAAGAGATAGGACTACCCCCTGGAGAAGCTGAGATTTCGGGACCTCGCTCCCGCGAAATAGGTTTGGGGGAACCTTTACCCCCTTTACCATTTATTTGGAATTTACAGCGCAGTCCACAGCACTAGAGGACGAAACGGGAAACTACAGCTTATTCTTTGCTCTACGGGAAAAAAAAAAATTTGGTTAATTTAAGGGGAAAAAAATATTATGTTCACTGTTTCTTTACGAGGGGGGTTTTTTTTTTTAAATATTTAAAATATTTTTACCTGACAAAATGTTGTCCAACAAAAAAATGTGATGGCAATGAGTATGCAAAAACAAAAAAAAAACCCAAAAAGACCCCTTTTTTAAAGAAACAAAACAAAAAACAATAAAAAAAATGAACGAAAATAGACCGGGATTTTACTGAAATAAGAAAAGCAGCCTACTGTGATCGCTTTTGGGATAGTTTTTCAACCCGCTTAGGACAACAAAACAACAAACCGCCACACCTCCAGGGGGGGAGTGCATGCACAAAACACTTTGGGTGATCTCCGTTCCTAGCCTCGGCCCGGGGTTAATCACGGCCAATTTTTCGCCCGGGGCCGATCCCCATTGATTGTGTATCCATTGATGTTGTAGCCCGTGAAATTCATACTTCATCAGCGGCAAAATAAGCCGCCAGCTGTCTTTAATCCTAAAACCCTTGGGTTTCCACTGGCCCCAAATGGTAATACCCCTGCCGGGGCCCCTTTTCATCCCGGCGTGATAGGAAACGTCCCGCTTTTTTTCCCGCCTGAATAAAGCCTACCCCGCCTTTGATGAGGGGCTGCACAAGGGTTTGACAGGGGGTGGCTGAGGGGGAGTGATCCCCCCGCAGAACCCTGCCGAGCTGATCCTGGAAGAGAAAAGCTGTTTGTGTGTATTTGTGTGTGTGTGTGTTGGGGTGTTGTGTGTGTGTTTTTTGTGTGTGTGTGTGTTTGTTTGTGGGTTTTGTGTGCGCGGCGTTTTTCATTTTATTTCTCTTTTTGGGGTCCATTGGGAATTTGTCTTTGTTCCTTGTCTCTGTTTTCTCTTTGTCTCTCTCTCTTGTCGTCTCTTTTTTTGTCTCTGTTCTCTCGTCTGCCTCCGTTGTCTGTCCCGTCTGTCTGTCTCTGTCTCTTCTCTTTCTGTCTGTTGTCTCTCCGTCTTCTGTCGTCTGTCTGTCTGTTGTCTGTCTCTCTCTCTCTCTCTCCCTCTCTCTCTCTCTCTTTCTTCTCTCTCTCCCTTCCTCCTCTCCTCCCCCCCTATCTTTTCTCTCCCCTCCCTTCCCCCCCTTTCTACTAAAAAAACTGTAACCCTTGGAAAAAAGATTACACACATTATAAATTAATAATAATTATATAAATTTAAATTTTTTATAATTTTTATATATATATGTATGTATAGTTTTGTTATGAATGTTTATTGGCTATTCATTCTTTTCTTTTATTTTATATCATATTTACAATTGGGAAATTTCCCAGTACGCTCTTACATCACGTCAATCGTATCGGTGCTACATCCCCCTGTTTTTAATCCCCCCAACCCAACCCCACCAGTCACATTGTTAGTCGTTCCCTGGAGTAGGGTGTGCTTTGATTGCGACTGGAAAAAAGGTTTGGATTGTGATGTTTGACCTTTTTAGGGGCATGATTTGTTGAAAAGAGGGGGCATCAAGAGGGGAGTTTTACAGAGCTAAGAAATTGATCGAGGGTTTGTGGGGGTGAGTGTTGGGTGTGTGTGTGTGTGTGTGTGGTGTGTGTTTGTGTTGTTTGTGTTTGTTTTTGGTGTGTGTGTGGTGTGGGTGGTGGTGGTGGTGTTTTTGATGGTGATGGTGATGGTGGTGGTTTTTGGTGTTGTGTATGTAAAATTTTTATTTCCCAAAGGGGTACTTAATAACTTGATTTGCTCTTGTGTGTGGGTGGTGTGTGTGTGGTGTTGTGTGGTGTTTGTGTGTGTGGTGGTTTGTGTGGTGTGTGTGTTGGGTTTTGGGGATTTTAAGAGTGGTGTGAAGCAAAAAAAAACTCTTAACGAATCGAAAATCACAAAACGTTATAATTGATTTCCCCAGGGGGCACACGTCTTCCTCTTTAAAAAAAAAATAAATATTTTTTAAAAAAAACAAACACCCTGCATTTTTCGGTTAAAAAATTTTCCCCCCAATCTTCTTTTTGTCAGTAAATTTCTTTTGATACAGAATAGGGATAAACATTGCCCCCCCCCCCCCCAAAATACACACACAAAAAAACCCACACACCAACACACACACAAAACACACACCACCAACACACACACACAAACACACCCCTTACCTCTGACTTTGGAGACAGACAAAAGACGGAAAAAATGGCTGAAAAAAGAACGAGGTGCAAAAAACCTCCAATCAAAACAACCCCCTTTCCTTTTTAAAGAAAAGGTTTCCGAAACATAAAAACCACACCAACCACACCCCACCACACCACACAACTTAACACCAACCCACACCACAACACACCTTAACCACACCACATCGCAATTTCCCACCACACCCGCAACAACCACGGGAAAACCACCCACCCCACATCCACACCACATGACCCACCCCACCACCCCCAAACACCACACCCCAAACCTTGATTGACCCCTGACAGACACAAGACATGGGAGAGAAAAAAGGGAAAAAGGGGGAGATAAAAGAGTGCCCAGGGGGAGAAGGGAAAAGGGGGGTAGGAAGTGGGGGGAGGGGAGGTGTGTGTGTGTGTTGTGTTTGTGTGTGTGCTCGCGGCGCGCGCGCGCGTGCGCGCTTTGGGGGGGAGGGGGGGCTGAACAGACATTCATCAATCCTTCCTCATGCCCCGGTTTTAAAAACAAGTCTTGTCCGGTGGCTGATAATGGCAGCTTTTTTTTTGTCTCTGCTTCTTGTCAGGCCCGACATGTGCATGCCTGTCCGTCACTGGGCGGTCCAGCTTGCAAGCTCGTCTGCTGCGCGGCTGCTGCATGCTAGCTACAGTTTTCTCTCCCTTTATTTTGCAATTTTCGGGCGGAACCGGAAACAAGTGCTACTGTCATTTTGTTGGGAGTTTTTGTTGTTGTTGTCCGTTTCCAAGCGTTTTTGCATTGGAGAAATTAAAGGTGAAAAGCCATGTAAACGTCTTATCAGCTTTTGAGATTTTCTGGTTAGGTTTTTTTTTTGTTGATTTGTTGAGTGATTAAACTTTTTGCTTTTTTTTTTGTTGTGTTGGGTTGTTTGTTTGTTTGTTGTTGTTGTTGTTTGGGGGGTGGGGTGTTAAAAGTTTCTATCACAAGACCTTGCATTCTCTGCATAACTTTGATGTGTCTGTCTATTATTGTTGGTGGATATGTAGTATTTCATTTTCCAATTTCTGCATTTTTTTATGTTTTCTGCGTTAAAAGGCTGTGAATTTGTCAACGAAAAATATAACGTAACATAGGTTTCAAACATCGAGAAAACGGAAAAGAGAGAGAGAGAGAGAGAGAGAGAGGAGAGAGAGAGAGAGAGAGAGAAAAGAGAGAGAGAGAGAGAGAGAGAGAGAGAGACAACAGAAAGACAGACACAGACAGACAGACAGACAGAGAGAGAGAGACAGAGAGAGACAGAGAGAGACAGAGACAGAGACAGAGAAAGCGAACACATTAAAATCCTATCCCCGATCAACCTGAACCTTATCCTTCTCTTTTGGGGTAATTTGATTATAAGGGAGAGGAGAAGAGAGAGGGAAAAAAGGAAAGAAAAACGGTGGAGAAAATGAAGAGTAAAAGAGAGAAAGCAGGAGAGACAGAGCGGATGGGATGTGATTTGAATTTGGGGAAAAGTGAGACAGGCCCGATGCCTTTGCACTGACTGGCTTGTAGAGCTGCTAGAGTGGCGGATGGATGAAGGAAGAATAAAACTGCTTCTGACGGGTCTTGCAGAGCTTTCAATGACATGTTTTACAGATTCGCCAAGCACTGGCCCTGTTTTGTCTCTTCTTGGGCGAGCATATAGTGCCTTTTTTTCTTTCTAAATCGCCCCCGTTTCATTTCCTTTTTTTCATTTTCTATCTGTGGCTGTCTTTGACATGCTATGTGAGGTGTGTTGTGTGTGATGTTGTGTGTGTGGGGGGGGGGGGGTTAGTGTGTGTATGTGGAGGGGGTATTGTGTGTGTATGTGTGTAGGAGGTGGGGTGGTATGTGTGTGTAAAGTGCGTGTGTATGTCTAGTATATGTATGTGTTAAGTGTGTGTATGTGTGTGTGCTGTTTGTCTGTTGCCTTGCAGTCACAGGCCCTGTGGACTGATAGCATTTCTGTCTTGACCTGTCTGTTTTTTGTCTGTCTCCCCTCTCTTTCTTTCGCACTGCTGCTGGAAAAAAAGGTAGTTTTGTGGCACGAGCAAATGTGCTTTTTTTGTTTCTTGATGTGTGTGTTTGTGGTGTGTTTTGTTTTGTGTGTGGTGTGTGTGTTGTGGTGGGTGGGGGTTTTGTGTGGGGGTGTGTGTTTTGTGCTTACTGAGTGTGAGAAGAAAAGAGGAGGGGAAGGGGGACGGGTTTAGGTAGTTTTTCCCCTTGTTAGTGCTTTTCTTTTTAATTTGCTTTGCGGTTGAGGTCAGTTTTTACGGTCTTTCATAAAAATGTGATGGCAAAAAAAAAATCAATGTTGTAGCCAATATGTTTTTCTTCCTTTTTATCCCAAAAAATTTCTTTTTTTTATATTTACAATCTCGTTTTAAATGGTTTGGGGTTTCACAGTTTAAAAAAAAAACCCCAAACGGTTTGATGCTACATGACTGCTCGCCAAATCAATATTTTCGACAAAAACAAAAAAGTCAAAAATTTTTGCGAAAATAACCGACAAAGCTGGTTTTTTTTAAAAATTAAAATTTTTTTTATTACCCAAAATCCCCGACAAAAATTTTTTAAATCTTTTTTTGGGGCGTAGTAGAGTCTACGCCCCCGCGTTTCAATTTGGCTAAAAAAGTGTTCCTCTTCCTTTAGTTAAATCACGCCCCGGGAAAGATTCCGCTTTTTTGGTTTTATACTGGAAAAAAAACGGGGACATCCTTTCTATGTTTTTTTCCCATTCTCCCCGTAATTTAAAAAGGGAAAAAGAAGCCTTTTTGCGTAGTCAGTATGGCCGTGCTCTAGATCTCCCCCCCCGGGTGTCAAACATTCATAAAAGGGGACAACAAAGCCAAAAATCAAGGCTTTAATTTCAAAAAGACAAACCCCCCTTTTAACCGCCTAAGAGGGGAGAAAAAAAAAAACAAAAAATTACCGTAGCCTAAACAAACGAAAGAAAAGGGAAATTTTCCCCATCACCCCAACACACACAAAAAACCCCCTTACTAGGCCTATAAAAACAGCCTCTTCCACGTCATTTGCATACCCCTAAAACCTTCCCTCGTTTTTCGGGGCCGGGTTTCCTGCCAACACGAAAACAAGGGCAGACAGATTGAAAAAAACCTTTGCAGCCCCCACTAAAAAAAAACATGCGTTTTTTTTCCTGCTTTTCGGGGGGGGCGGGCCATCAAAGAGAGTTTATTGTTTGAAAGGGGGGGGGGGGGGAAGCCCCTGGGGGGAGGGGGGGGGGGGGGGGGGGGGGGGGGGGGGGGAAAGGAGTTGGTTCAAGTTTAAGGGAGAAAGGGAGGGGGGGGGGGGGAAGGGGGGGGCCTTTTTGGACTCCTTATACCGGGGGGGGGGTTTTTTAACGTGTTTACAACCGGGGGGGGGGGGTTAGGGGGGAAAGGGGGGGGGGGGGAGGGGTGGGTCAAAACGGCACGGGGTTTTGGAGGGAGATGAGTAAGGGGGAGGGAAAAGAGGGGCCGAGTTTTTGTAGGGGGGGGTCAGGGACAGAACAAAACCACTTTTCTATCATCCGTACCCCCCCAACCCCATAACCCCTCCCACAAAAAGCTTTTTTAATCGCCAAACCCGCTCCACTTAAATTAAAAAAAGGATTTTAGCGCAGAAGGGGTGGGGGAAAGGGGGGGGGGGGGGGGGTTGGGGTTTTTAAGCATTTTTTTAATTGTCATACTTCAAAAGGGGGGAAACAGACCCCAGCCACAGTGTTGAAAGACAGTAACTTCCCCCCCCCCCTGCAAAGTTGGGGGGTTTGGGTGTTAAAGGGGGGGACCTGTGTCGTCAGCCGTTGTCCCCTTATTTTTTATCAGTCTTTAAAATTTTTTTTTCCCCCCTCAGCGCTGACGCAGGAGGGCGTAAAAGGGGCATAAAAAACCCATAAACACCAACTGAAAAACCCAATTTGCATCACCCCCAACCTAAAAACAGTAGTTTGCGGGTCTAAATAAAGTTTTGTTTTTTTTCTATTTTTTCTTTATTTTTTGGAAAATGGAAAAAGCATCATGTGCTTTTTTTTTTTAATCTTTTTTCCCCCCCCCCGGTTTAAATTTTTGTCGTCCGTTCCACAGTACGCACCCTTCAGAAAAGCAAAAGGGTTTTTTAATAACGTATGCGCAAAAAAAATTTGCGTGCATTCGAACACAGGACCCCCCGTTTTTAAAATCTAAAACCGAAGGGCTTTTGAAAAAATGGACCCCTGATTTAACGAGAGGAAAAAACCTTCCAAACAGTTTGAAAACCCCCTTTAGCAATTACGAAAAAAACACAACCACCGGGTTTCCCGCCCGCTTGGGTGAAGAGGGGGGGGGGGGAAAGGGGGGGGGGGGGGGGGGGGGGGGGGGGGGGGGGGTTGAGGGCGGGGGGGGGGGGGGGGTAAAAAATGGTTGCGAATGTTAGAGGCCTCTGTACTAGAGTGTATACCCAGACAAATTATATGATAAAAACGTAAGCCCTTAATTTCATCATTACCCAATTCTTTTGATCGCGTTTAACAAACCTTTACACAATTAATTCGGGTTTTAATTCAAAGTTGATGAACGAATATTGTTTACTGTTTTATGAAAATAAATAAATTTAAAAAAAAATGTTTTGATTAAAAATAAAAATTGACAACCTTTCTCCTGTATCAATGTGTGTGTGTTTGGGCGCGCGCGCGCGCGGGCCGCGCGGGGGGGGCGCGGTGTGTTGTGTGTGTGTGTGTGTGGTGTGTGTGTGTGTGTGTGTGTGTGTGTGTGTGTGTGTTTGTGGGGTGTGTTGTGAAATGCTACCCTTCCTAGACTTTTATCGACTAAGGAAAATTATTTTGTCAGAAGTTGATGAACCAATAACAATTTTGGATCAGTCAAACCTTTTTTTTTCACAAAGAGACAAGTAATTCGCTATCCTCTGAACACGATTTATTCCTTCCTAAAAAGGAAAAAAAATGCGTGAAATTT
>JASPKP010000390.1:22500-25000 GCA_030674155.1 Stramonita haemastoma
CCCATCTTTGATCAACAACAAGCACCAGCCTTCTTTTGCCATCAAAGACGAAGCATTTGCCTCCCTGTTGTTTGCTTTTTTTTTAAACTCCTACCTGCTCTCTCTCTCTCTCTCTTCTCTCTCTCTCTCTCTCTCTCTCTCTCTCTCTCTCTCTCTCTCTCTCTCTCTCTCTCTCTCTCTCTCTCTCTCTCTCTCTCTCTCTCTCCTTACTAACCATTAACCAGCGTACATTATGCATCAAATGCTAAGAAGATTGAAGTGGTATCTCTATCCTGGTGATGTGTGAATCGCCAGCTATAAATGCTCTTCCCACAGTAGAGATATCTTGACAGACATCCCAGGAGGATGCTAGAGCCACTAATGATAACAGAAGGTTTTTTTGTCTTACGGCGGCCAGACCTACATACACTCATAGTTTTTTCCCTGATGCTGAAAAGTCGTGCTCTGCCATAGCAGTGACAGCAGCAATGTCCACTGGGAAGCTGTGTGTTCCCTAAAACTAATTGAAATTGGTCAAGTCACCTTCCTTCCTGTCACTCCCCTCACCTTTCCTCAGTTTTCTGCTCCTCAGTAATAAGCAGTAACAACGTTTTACTTTATCAAAATCCCCCTTAATCCAGGTCATGTCTGTTGATCTGCTTTCCCGATAGGATTCACCATTTGCACTCTAACCACTAGGCTGTACCCTCACCTGTCTGTCTGTCTGTCTGTCTGTCACTCTGTCACTCTGTCTTTCTGTCTGTCTGTCTGTCTGTCGGTCTGTCAGTCTGTCTGTCTATCTGTCACTCTGTTTGCCTGTAAAGTATGCACTACTTTACAATTTCTTTTAATGTATTTTAAAAATTGTAGCAAGCATAAAAAAATATTCATAACGTTGTCAAGTGAGCCATTGTTCTATGACAAGTCGACCTATTTTACATAAAACAGATGATTACAACACACACACACATACATGCGCTTTGTTCATATATCAATCCTAATTGGAAAAAATGTTCTCTGATGAAAATTTACATGATGCATGTACATAACTGTCAAGTTTAAAAGTAAGGCAAGAAAAGTGAGGGAAAATCCTGGTTTTAAAAGGAGACATGAACAATTCTTTAAAGACAAAGAGGGTGATAAATTTTCACAAAGAGAGAGGGAGAAAGGCAGTGAAGTATATGACTGTACCAAATGCCACTGGGTTGCAGTCATCTTTTGACAACTTGAAAAGACGTCACTTTGAGCACAGGAGGAAAACCTCATGTCCTCAACTTGGCTGTTGATGACTTCATTCATAGCAAACGTTACAACACCAACTTTGTGCAAATAGTTTCCTTGATCTATTTCTCTGTAGGTTTTCTAATGCTTTATGTGGTTTTGTGTCTTTCCTTCTTTTGTTGCTATGCTTTTGTTCTTTCCTTCCTTCTTTTTGTCTCTCTGTTTTCTTTCTTCTTCTTTTTTTCTTGCTTTTTTCCTATATTTTTGACATTTTTCCATGTTTCTTATGTTTTTGTCTTCATCTTCTTTCTTTTTATTCATCTGTTCCCAATCTGTTTTAAACCCACTTTTTCTGTGCTTTCCTCCAGAAATAACTACTTGCAAAAGTGTTTCACATACATCAAAGACCCGGAGGATTTCACAGAGTATCAATTGTTAAACAGGTGTATGTCTTACTACATGACAGCTTGCAAAAGTTCGCCACTAGAAATGCATCCTGTTCCTTCAAGCTTGTGTACTTGTTATAGTAGGGCAACTAAGGTGGTCTATAGCCAATGGTGCCACAATAATTATGTCCTATAGGCTACATGTGAGATCCAACAGTAAACCATCATAGACAGCCACCATATACTGCCACATTGTCATAACAACCCATACCCAGTGCTTCTTGTGCCTGGATAACAAGTACTGACATTGATCAAACAGACGTTAGTAGTCACTAGGCCATAGATTGCGGTGACGTTAGTGAGCATTGCTTCCTCCCCTATCTGTAGCTGCCCTCATCCCACAAGTGGGCAGGGGATGACGTTGATGTGTCCTCTGTGCTTACTGCAGAGGTGTTGCTGTGCTGTCAACGTCAGCAGTAGACAAAAGGATCAGCAGTAAACTGTCTCCCTGCCCCTGTCACTGATGTCTGTCTTCCCTTCTTTGATCAAAAAACAATTACCATCCTCTTTCCCCATCACTGACTAAGCCTCTGAATTCAGCTGTTGGCTGGTATTACTTTTTAATCCCCAACAATCTTTTTCAAAGCTGGGGTCTCCATTGTATAGCCTCACATTAAACCACTGATTTTCAACCAGTGCACATTAAACAGCCGACACAAAGGCAGTGGTAGAGTATTTTCAAGGGCTGGTGATGTATGTGTTGTCTGCTGGAGCTGCTCTTCTGGTGGCGAGTGTTGTCCTGACGGACCCTACAGGAGGATGCTAGAGCCATTCTTGGCAGCAGAACATTTTCATGTCATCTGCCTCCCCCCCAACCCTGAAGAAGAGAGTCTTGTGCTGTGATAGCAGTGAAG
>JASPKP010000390.1:30000-42500 GCA_030674155.1 Stramonita haemastoma
TTAACTCCACCTAGCACTGTAAGTCTACCTTAGTCATGGGTGTTCTTTGACTGTTTGTCTCTCTCTCCTTTTGTATTTTGGTAACAGTAAAAGGATTAGTGATTAAATAAAAAGTATCGATGAAATACAGTTTCAACTGATGTCAGATTTACTCTCAAACTAAGTGATCAAAGTGTAATTCTAAAACTGGTCATCAGCCATATTCATCCATAATAGAAACATAATTCGTGTACAAAGTCAAAGACAATTTTGAAAAAAAGGTGTAATTTATAACAAAATGTAGGAATAGATAGACACTGTTTTAGTTTGTAGAGAAAATTCAACAGGTGGCAATGATTATGCAGCATACTTTATTCAAGCATAACGTATGTGTTAGCAGACCCAGGAGCAGACAAAGGACTTGCTCTGTATCTAGTGATGGCAGTTCTGGCAGACAGACAGGTTGACACAGAGTGGCATGCACATCACTTTCCAGCACAAGGCGACAAGACATCATGCTATTCTTTGATCATATTCACCACATAGCAAATTAGTTCTGAAAAACCTTATTTCTCCCTTTGGCAAAGTTCATGCAACAGGTTGAGCTTGTTTTAAATACAAAGTTTCCTTGGTTGTCTGTTGGTCTTAAACATGTCGAATTTCCCCATTCTATTTCCATCTCATTCTTCTTTCCTTCTTTATAAAAGCAAGAAGTAAAATATTCAAAGCAAAGCAAACATACAAAGCTAAACAGAAGCTCTACAAGTGTACAAAATGCAAATAATAGATCTCATTAACTTGTCTGAAGGCCACAAAGAGGTATTACCCTCTCTCTGTGTATATTTGTCTGTCTCTGTCTTTGTCTCTATCTCTTCCTCTCTTCCCCTCACACACACACACACACGCACGCACGCACGCACGCACGCACGCACGCACGCACACACACACACACACACACACACCACACACACACAAATTTGTCATCGCTTTGAATACTTTTCTTAACTGTTTTCTATGTAATGTTTTGCTAATCACAGATTTCTTTGGCACAAGAAGTTCGTTATGTTCATTTTGTTTGTACATACGTTTCTTATTCTTTTCTTCCTTTTATGCCGTGATTTCTTTTTACGTCTTTTCTTTCTCGTTTCTTTTTTGCGTGGTATTTCTTTCTTTCCTTGCTTCTCTCTCTGTCTCTTCTTTACTGTTTTTTATCTGCCTCTTTAATTTTTTGTTAATTGTTGATTTATTATCACTTATCTTTTCAGTAGTCTGCCTTCTGTTTCTCATTCATTTCTGTTTTCAGCAATAAATCATTGCAGAATCTGTTGACATGCCACAAAGCCTCAGTGTCTTCGGCACAGCAGCCATTGTCACAGTCAGGTGTCTGTATCACCACTAAAGTCAGGTGTCTGTGTCACTGCCCGAAGTCAGCTGTCTGTGTCACCACCTAAATTCAGCTCTCTGTGTCACTGCCTAAGGTCAGGTGTCTGTGTACCCACCTGTCAGTTTGCAGCCAAGTTCTCCCCTCAGAAAACATTCTTCTGCTGCCAGCACGTGCGCCTGCTATCAGCACATTGTTGGTGCAATCAAGATGGGTTATCAGGTGATGCCATCCAAATCTACCCCTTGCCATGCCAGATCTGATCCCTCTCACTTTTTTTTTCCCACAATACGGGACTGGAGTGTAATTGCCAGCCCAGATGTTCAGCACAGCATTACAGTAATCCCATCTCTTGTGCTTTGTGGTGTCTGCGCAATTGGCGCTGACGTTGCTCAAGCTGGCGTTAGTTACCACCATCCCACCATTTGCGGTGACGTTAGTGAGCACTGCTTCCTCCCCTATCTGCAGCTGCAGTCATGGTACAAGAGGGCAGGGAGTGACGTTAGTGTGTCCTCTGTGCTTACATCAGAGGTGTCGGTGTGCAGTGAAAGTCAGCAGCAGACAAGGGGACCAGCAGTAAGCTGTCTCCCTGCCCCTGCCAGTGATGGATGCCCGCCATTCCGGATCAAAACCAGGCACCATTCTCCTCTTTCCACCAGGACCTAACTTTTGCCCTTCCCCCTCTCCTTCCTCCCCCCCCCCCCCCCCCCCAGCTATCAGCAAGCATTACTTTTCATTCCCCCAATAGACATTTCACAGCCAGGACCTTTTCTAGGGGGCCTCACTACCATAAAGCACTGACTCTGAACTAGGCTGCATTAAAGTATCTGGTAATAAGGCAGCAGGAGGCATTATCTAGTGCTGGTGATGTATGGGTCGCCTGCTGGAACTGCTCTTCTGGGGCACAGGGAGCGCTATCTTGACAGACGCCACAGGAGGATGCCAGAGCTGTTGGTGATAACACAACGTTTCCATGTCACGTGGCCGCCACATCTACACCACAATTTCCTGCTATCCTCATGCAGAGAGGTCTTGCTGTATGATAGCAGTGACAGCACAATGTCCACTGGGAAGTGGTGTGTCTCCAGTAACAAATTGTTATTCCCTACAGTAGCTCCAACTTTTGGTCTGGAAACATCCCTCTCTTCCCTTCCCTACATCTTTGTTCTCAGTCTCAGATGTTCTGGTGCAAGCAGTAACAGCAGCAATAAGGACCAGGTTTTCTTTTATATACCACTTTAAGTCAAATTATCAGCATTACCCATCAACCTATCCAGCACTGATAGTCTAGTTCAGTTTTAAGAGTCTCTTGCCCTTTTTTCCCTTTTGTTGTCTGGTAACAGTAAAAAAAAAAATTGTAATGGATTAACATGTACACACAAAAAACATACAGCCAACACTCATGTCAGATTTACGCCCATAATCAGTGGTCAAAGTGGATACTTCAAACAAATCAGCCACATTCATAAATTGTGGAAACTTAACTTCTGCACAAATGTCAAAGTCAAAGGTCAAAAGAAAACAGTCATCATGATGAAAGCAGACACAGAACAGACATTTCCCTTTTCCTAGCAGTAGATGTAGCAGCAGGTGGTGAGGATTATGCAGCCCCCACTTCCTGCACATGGCATGTCTGTGTCAGCAGACAGAGACCTAGGCTGCATCTGGCAATGACAGGCCTGGCAGACAGACAGACAGACAGACAGATAGACAGACAGACAGATAGACAATCAGACAGACAGGCAGGCAGACAGACAGACAGACAGGCAGACAGACAGGCAGACAGGCTGACAGACAGACAGACAGACAGACAGACAGGCTGACACAGGACAATATCCACATCACCTTGGAGCATAAGGCACCTGGAAATCATGCACTGGGTTGTTCTTGGTCATATCCACCAGACATCAAATAAGTGCTTTATGACTTTTTTTTTCTCTTCTAATAATATGTTTCTTGCAACAGGCTCCATTATGACTGAGATTCTAAAAAAAGGAAAAGAAAGAAGAAAAATGCTGTACCCTCTGTTAGACTTGAATATATCTCTGTCCTTTTTTTCCACCTTCCATCCCCTTTTTACTCTTCCATCCTGTATGAGACAGAGACAGAGAGAGGGGCAGAGAGATGACGAGTGTGTGTGCGTGCGTGCGTGTGTGTATGTGTGTGTGTGTGTATGTGTGTGTGTGTGTGTGTGTGTGTGTGTGTGTGTGTGTGTGTGTGTGTGTGTGTGTGTGTGTGTGTGTGTGTGTGTGTGTGTGTGTGAACGCATCCAAGGCCCTTGACTTCCATCAGCCAAGATACAAGTAAGTTGTTCTAACCACTATCCTATACCGAGCATACACCTTAAACTCCTGTTCATTCCCGAAGTCAGAATGCAGGTACTTTCATGATGGGCAGAAACGGTTGCATACGCAAAATTTCCCCATTGGTGAAACTCGGAGTTCTAGCAGAGGCACGATGAAAAGAAGAAGAAGAAGAAGAAGAGTAGCAACAACAACAACAACAACAAGAAAAAGAACAAGAACAAAAACAAAAACAAAAACAAGAACAAGAAGAACCATATCCCACACACACACACACCAACCTTCCAAAACAAAGCAAAAACAATGGGGGAAAACTGTTTTTAAGGCACCAGGGGGATTCGAACCCTCGACCTTCTGCTTACTAGGCAGACGCTCTAACCAACTGAGCTATGGCGCCATCCACACATAGAGACTGGTATGTAAGGAACACAGTCATAATCCTCACCATAATTATTGTATATGAGTACAAGTGCGCGTGCCTGTGTGTGAATGTTTATAAATATTGATCAGTACTGTGCTTGCTATGTGTTGAGACGTCTTGAGACAAACATGAGTAGTAGTGTGTGTGTGTGTGTGTGTGTGTGTGTGCGTGCGTGCGTGCGTGCGTGTACGTGTGCGTGCGTGCGTGCGTGTGTGTATGCAACAAGCGAGTTTTCATATTTTTTTAAGAAATCTGAAAGAACAGGTCAATTCATCACTGTGTCCCTTGAGTCTCATTCCCTGCGATGTATGACAAACTTACAGGAAAAGAAATGACAAAAACAGATAAGCTGGCATACATTTTCTCATATTCTCATATATGAATTCAAAACAGACCAAGAAATTGGTAGAATGGGAAATCTGCCGTGATTCATAATGTATGGCCATCTGTAATCATTGTTTAAGAGAGAAAAAAAGCAGGGAATAATTATGGCTTAGAAGAAAGTCTTGATTTCTTTTGTAAGGCAGATAAAGAGGATAATAGATTCACAAAAAAGGGAAAGACGAGAGCAAAGTTTATGGTCAAAAGAACGAGAAAGTCTTGTATGCTTCAAAAAATTTTCGATAACCTAACTGGGTTCAAATAAACTGGAAGACTGACTTCTACTTTGTGCATTTAACTTTCCTTTTGCTAATGACATCATTTACAGACCCCTCCCCCACACCCTCTGTCTCACCGCCTAGGTTAGGTGTCTGTGTCACCGCCTAAAGTCAGCTGTCTGTGTCACCATCTGAAGTCAGGTGTCTGTGTCACCACCTGAAGTCAGGTGTCTGTGTCACCACCTGAAGTCAGGTGTCTGTGTCGCGGTCTGAAGTCAGGTGTCTGTGTCACTACCTGAAGTCAGGTGTCTGTGTTACCACCTGAAGTCAGGTGTCTGTGTCACCACCTGAAGTCAGGTGTCTGTCACTACCTGGTCAGGTGTCTGTGTCACCACCTGAAGTCAGGTGTCTGTGTCACCACCTGAAGTCAGGTGTCTGTGTCACCATATGAAGTCAGGTGTCTGTGTCACCACCTGAAGTCAGGTGTCTGTATCACCACCTGAAGTCAGGTGTCTGTATCACCACCTGAATTCAGGTGTCTGTGTCACCACCTGAAGTCAGGTGTCTGTGTCACCACCTGAAGTCAGGTGTCTGTGTCACCACCTGAAGTCAGGTGTCTGTGTCACCACCTGAAGTCAGGTGTCTGTGTCACTACCTGGTCAGGTGTCTGTGTCACCACCTGAAGTCAGGTGTCTGTGTCACCACCTGAAGTCAGGTGTCTGTCACACTCTTGCAGTTTGCAGCCAAGTTTTCCCCTCACAAAACATACTTCTCCTGCGAGCACAAACTCCTGCTGTCGGGACATTGCTGGTGCGATCAAGATGGGTTATCAGGTGATGCTACTGCAATCTGCCCTCATTTGTTGTTGTGTCCTTAAGTGCCTGTGGTCTGAAAATGGACGGGTTTTGAAAACTTCTCGTTAAAACTTCCTGTAAAAACATTCCTGAAAATGCTGTGTATTGTACTCAGTAAAGAAGTTCTCATTTTACGTTCGCAGTCTCGACTTAGCTTTATTATTTTATTCACTATCTTTTCGTTATATTGGGTCGCATTTTAACAATGTCGATATGAATCACCGTGTGCTAAACAGTTCAAAAATAACTTCCAGTTACCTATGGACCAGGTTTGCACAGACGAACGTGCTCCTCCAGTTAGCCACAAAGAAACAATTTAATTCGGATGAGACTAGAAACCGAGGCCCCGTGTGCGTACGCACGCAGAACATCTTGCGCACACGTTAAAATCCCGTTCCGCCTTTCGGAAGAGCAGGCCATCGTGTGCCGGTAGGAGCGGATGACAAAATAAAAATAAAAAAACTCAGCATGCACACAGGTGTCGTGTTTAGACACCATCCCTGATGCAAAAAATATATAAAAAATGGGTAGGCGCTGCACTTGTGGCGACGCGCTCTCCCCGGGGGAGAGCAGCCCGAATTTCACGCAGAGAAATCTGATGTGACATAAAGTGGTATACAATACAAAAAAGAAAAAGAAAAAGAAGGACACTACACCCCTTTCATGCCAGATCTGACCCCTCACCTCTCCATTTTTTCTCAAAACGTACCTGTCAAGCTTAATAGGCAGCCAGCCCAGATGTTCTGCACAGCATCGCAGCAATCCCCCCCCCCCCCACCCCCGTTGTGCTTTGTGATGTCCGGGCAACAAGCGCTGACGTTGCTCAAGCTGACGTTAGTTGCCACTATCCCACCATTTGCGGTGACGTTAGTGAGCACTGCTTCCTCCCCTATCTGCAGCTGCAGTCATGACACAAGTGGGCAAGGAGTGACGTTAGTGTGTCCTCTGTGCTTACATCAGAGGTGTCGGTGTGCAGTGAAAGTCAGCAGCAGACAAGGGGACCAGCAGTAAGCTGTCTCCCTGCCCCTGCCAGTGATGGATGTCCGCCATTCCGGATCAAAACCAGGCACCATCGTTCTCTTTCCACCAGGTACATAGTTCCTGCGCGCGCTCATGCACACGCGTGTGCACACAAATACACAAAAACACACACAGAACACACACGCGTGTGCACGCACATACACACATACACACACGCGCGCACGCACGCACGCGCGCACACACACACACACACGGACACACACACACACGCACACACACACACACATCCCAGCTTTTGACAGGCATTACCTTTCATTCCCCCCACCCTACCCCTGAAACAGACAGTTCATAGCCATTGCCCTCTACTACGAGGCCTCACCACCACAAGCCACTAACTGTGAACAAGGCAGCAGTAAAGCATCCAGTAATAAGGCAGCAGGAGGCACTATCAACCCCTGGCCATGTAGGAGCTATCTACTGGAGCTGCTCTCCGGGCGTGGTGCTATCTTGGCAGATGCTATGGGGCCACGCCAGAGCCGTTTTCAACAGTGGCATGATCTCATGTACCCCAGCTGCTGCCAGATCCACAATGTTTCACTGACCCTGATGTCAGGTCTTGCTGCTCTGGGCGTGATAGCTGTGACAGCACAGTGTCCACTGGAAAGGAGCATGTTTCCCTAGGTTGATTTTTGTGTGTTGTCATTGCCAGCTTTGGGTGTGAAAAAACGTCCTTAACCCTCTCCCCTCCCCTTGCTGCCCTGCTGTTCTCTATCTGTTCTTAGTCTCTTCTGTAGTGCAGCCACAGCACAATCAGAAGGGAGAGGGAAAGGGAGGGAAAATAACAACCAGTTTCCGACAATAATCAAGAGCCCCTCTCCGCCAAACAAACAAAGTATAGGGTGTTAAGCAGTCGCTATGGCTAAAAAGTGTAAAGTGGAATAATGTTGCTTTCAGACACTCTGAGTCGGGATGGCTACCGTCATGAGGGCAAAAATGTCGCATATGCAAAATCTCACCATGGGTGAATTTCGAGCTCTAGTTAAAAACTAGAAACAGATCTGTCAGATACACACTAATAAAAATAAGATAAAGAATAAGAAACAGAACCCCATATGTATGAGCCAGACATAGTCACATACACAGTAACTCAAGAACAAAAGTGATACAAGTATTTGTAACACAAGAACAAACACCTTTATCTTTTACTACGAGTAAACCACAGTAAAGTGCAGAATGCAATAACTTCCTCCAAGCAGGATGTCTATGATTGAGAAAGATCCCCAAGCCAGCGAGTCCTAGTGTTGGAGAAGATCCCAGAAGCTCAGGGCGAGACCTACTGGTCTAGTCTGCATATATGGCGAGCGAGGCCAAAATCTGGCAGACAGACAGAGAGGCTGGCAGAGGACAGCAAACAGATCACCACGGAGAACACGGAACAGGAAATCATGCCCTGCTTGTTTCCCCTGATCATGTTCCCTCCTCCCTACACAAAACATTACTGCTGTATAATACAACTCAAGACGCTTGGCTTAAGTTCTCTTTAGGGTTGTTGTTGTTTTGTTGTTGTTTTGTTGTTGTTACTGCTGCTGCTTTGTTTTGATTTGCTTGTGATTTGTTGTTTTTATTGTTGCTTTGTTTTGTTTGTGATAAGCATAGGTTTGACTGCTGGTTGAGAGAAGATCTCTTGGTGGAATGATGTGTTACTGTCTGTCTGTCTTGCTCTCTATCTGTCTGCCTGCCTGCCTGCCTGATTGTCTGTCTGTCTGTCTGTCTGTCTGTCTGTCTGTCTGTCTGTCTGTCTGTCTGTCTCTCTCTCTCTCTCTCTCTCTCTCCTCTCTCTCTCTCTCTCTCTCTCTCTCTCTCTCTCTCTCCTCTCTCTCTCTCTCTCTCTCTCTCTCTCTCTCTCTCTCTCTCTCTCCTGCCTCCCTCCCTCCCTCCCTCCCCTGTGTGTGTGGTCTCCCTCTCTCTTTCTCCCCCCCCTCTCTCTCTTCCCCTGTGTGTGTGTGTGTGTGTGTGTGTGTGTGTGTGTGTGTGTGTGTGTGTGTGTGTGTGTGTGTGTGTGTGTGTGTGTGTGTGTGTGTGTGTGTGTGTGTGTGTGTGTGTGTGTGTGTGTGTGTGTGTGTGTGCTTAAAAGTGTATTTTAAACCGACAATGTGTAATGTTTCTGTTTTAATGCTTTCAGGAAATCTTTTTGCAAAGAAGTCAGTTTGTCACATCGGCAAGGGAATGAATATCTTTTACCACCAAAATTCCTGAACGTCATAAAACAAATTGAAAGATTAAAGCAGAAAGGTTGACACGCGTAGCCTACCTGACAGACATCAATCCAAAACAGAGAAAGATGGTCTTATAAAAGTCTACATTAATTTAAACACTGTCACCGTACGTACAAAATGTGTGAAGAAGGAAAAAAGAGAGACAGCAGGAAGAATTAATGAAAGTTTTACAGTAGAGAAAGAAACCCTTAAAAATTCAATGAAATTCAAAGAAGGTGATAAATCCATGAGTTCGGGTCAAACTGTACAGTTTATGTCGGCAGTAAATGCCAGTTCGTCAGCGAAGATTCTTGACGTGTCAGTTTCAATGACTTTAAATGGGGCAGACGACGGAAAAACTTCAGCTGAGTGTCATCAGATGTGCAGCTGACAGTAATATTCATAGCAATAATTTCAATAACTATTTTTACCAGCTTAGTGAGTGTTGTTTACCGTTAACTCTGTTGTTAAGACTATAAAGTTAGGCATGTTAATCTAGAGTGGTTGTGTAAGTTGTGTCTGTGATCCAGGCAAGAAAAACTATATTTGAGAGGACGTAATGCATTGAAAGTGATAGTTGGTACGATAACAATTCCCCCAAATATAAAAAAAAACTGTTCTGCAAGCTAATACATACAGAGGAGCAGCAAACAAAAAGCACACCCCCCCCCCCCAAAAAAAAAAAAAAAAAAAAAAAAAAAAAGTGAAAAAATGAAGTGACCCATCCAGAAAAAAGGACATCAGTATAATCAAACTACACACACACACACACACACACACACACACACACACACACACACACACACACACACACACACACACACACACACACACACACACACACACACACAGAGATGTGTGTGTATGTATATATATATATTATAATATATATATATATATATATATTGTTTCTTCTTCTTCTTCTTCTTCTTCTTCTTCTTCTTCTTCTTCTTCTTCTTCTTCTTCATCTTTGTTTCGCTGCGTTTTACCTCTTTTTTAAATGTTCACTTGTTTGCCATTCAATTTTAGTATTAGTTCATTTACTGACCTATTTTTCAAGAAATGACCACAGCAGAAGATCTTAACATACAGCAAAGCCCAAGCATCAGGTGTCTGTCTGTGTCACCACCTCGCAGTTTGCAGCCAAGTTCACCCCTCACTCACTGAACATCATCCCCTATGTACCAGGTACCCAGAGCAAGCAATCAGTCTTGTTTATCAGACGATGCCACCCAAACCTATCCCATGCCATGTCATGCCAGATCTAAGCCCCTGGTAATTTAAACATACCCGTGCTTCTTGGAAGCCAGCAGAGATAGCTTTACCCTACCCTGGAGTCACAAGGACCCATCCTAATAGTTTCGGAGTCTGGGTAATAACCCTGACGCAGATCAGACTGACGTTAGTGGTCACTGTGCCCAGGGATGTGGTGACGTTAGTGAGTACCGCTTCCTCCCCTATCTGCATCAGCATTCGTTCCAGAGGATGACGTTGATGTGTCCTCTATGCTTGCTGCAGAGGTGTTGGTGCGCATTGAAAGTCAGCAGTACACAGGGGGCTCATCAGTCAAGTGTCTCTGCCCTTACTGCTGCTGCTACTGGTGATGGATGGGGAGGTGGCCTCCATCTCTTATCCAAACCAGACTCCAGCCTCCTCTTTCTACAGGAGACACGGCTTTCCACAGTCAGGCTGTTTCTGGCATGACTTGTTTGGGTTATTTTTGTGTGTTTTTGTTTTGGGAGTTTTTGGTTGCCTCATCTACTGTGAACTACAGAATCATAGACGGTTTTCTCTATTGCTTGATGATCAATGACGGTGAGAATGATGTAGCAACGCTGCTATGGAAGTGCATGTGCTTTGAGACTACTTGACAGGGCTGTACTCTACGCTTCCTATCATCATGATTATATACTTGTGTTAACCAGGCCCAAGAGATACAGACAACTGCAGTGTTAATCGGGTACTTTAAAAGCAACACTCTAAAACTCGCATTCATCAAGTAGATGAAGCTCGACTATGTGGTTCAAGTCTTCCCGATGAACCCATAGCAAACTCATTCGGGGTAGAGACTGGCCAGAGTTGGAAAAAAATCCCTGTGACTCTTATGGGATTCGAACGCGCAACCGTACAGTCCGTAACCCAGGGTGCTAACCACTGCACCAAGGCACTAGGCGGCTGGTTGTTCCCGGCATGACTTTGTAGTCCACTGCCCCCCCCCCCCCCCCCCCCCTCTTTCTAGGCATTCCCAAGTTCAGGCCTTCACTGCACAGCCTTGTTATAAACCTCCTATCTCTCAGCTAGGCCAGAGCACACACATCAAGGGATCCAGCACTAAAGTCACACACAGTACACTATTTCCCATCCCGCTGATGTATGAGCCGCCTGCTGGAATAGGTCTCAGGTTTAGTGGAACACTGCCACCAGAACTGTATGCTGGTGATAGTGGAATATTATATTCTCAGGTCACACAGTGGCCAGATCTACAATGCAAATCCCCACTGGTGCAGGGATGTCTCACTGTGTGATGGCAGTGACGGCACCATGTCCGCTGGGAAGCAGTGTGTCCCAGATAACAAAATAAAATTGTCCCACAAGGAAGGTGGCATGAAAAACATGACGGTTAAGACGTTCACCTGCATAACAACTAACCTGTGAGGTTCTGGGTTCGATTCTAGCCTTGTCTTTTCTTCCCAGATTGACGAGAAAATCGAACATAATGTCCAAATCCTTGGGATGAGACTCTAAAATCGAGACCTTGTGTTCGAATGCACGCAGAACATCTGCATACATTAAAGATAGTTTCCGGCTATTAAAAGAGTTGGCCATTTTGTGCCTATAGGAACGGATGACCAAGTTTCAAAAACGCATGTACACAGGTCTTGTGTTTAGACACCATTCCTGAAGTCGGAATGCGGTTACCTAAATTGGGGGGAGGGGGGATGGTCGCATTCGCAAAAAAATGTCACCATTGGTGAACCTCTGAGCTCTAGCAGAGGAACAAAGGGTGAAAAAAAAAGTCCTACATCAGTTCAAGTTTGTGGTCTTTTTTTGTTGCTTTTTCTGCTTTGTTTGTACATTTGTTGGCCATTTTGTATTTTGTTTGTTCTTGTTCTTGTTCTTGTCATCATCATCGTCATTCATCATCATCATCATCATCTTCTTCTTCTTCTCTCCTCCTCCTCCTCCTCCTCCTCCTCTCTCTCTCTCTCTCTCTCTCTCTCTCTCTCCTCTCTCTCTCTCTCTCTCTCTCCTCTCTCTCTCTCCTCTCTCTCTCTCTCCTCCTCCTCCTCCTCCCCTCCTCCTCCTCCTCCTCCTCCTCTCCCTCCTCCTCCTCCTTTTCCCTCCTTCCTCCTCCTCCCCATCCTCCTCCTCCTTCACCTCACTGACGACACAAGCCATTACCACCAGTCTGCAGAGAGGCTTGAAGGTTTCCACACAGCAGCCCCATTGTCAGAGTCAGGTGTCTGTCTGTGTCACCGCCACACAGTTAGCAGTTTGCAGCCAACTTCAGCCAAATAAAAAACCAGCCAGCGCCGCCAGCACACACCCCTGTTATCATCACACACCTCCTGCAATCACTGCAGGTTATCAGGTCGTGCCATCCCAGTCTACCCCATGCCATGCCATGCCATGCCAGATACAAGGCCTCCACACCCTCCACACCCTACCCCACCCCTCACCATCTCTCTCTGGGGGTGAAAACGTAAGAGTGATGCGTCACAGGCAA
>JASPKP010000390.1:47500-48865 GCA_030674155.1 Stramonita haemastoma
GTGTGTGTGTGATGTCTTCAATGTGTGTATGTGTGTGTGTGTGTCGGTGTGTATGTGTGTGTATGTGTGTGTTTGTGTGTGTGTTTGTATGTGTGTGTGTTGTGTGTGTGTGTCGGTGTGTGTGTCGGTGTGTTTGTATGTGTGTGTGTGTGTGTGTGTGTGTGTGTGCGCACGCGCGCGCGCGCGTGTGTGTGTGTGTGTGTGTGTGTGTGTGTGTGTGTGTGTGTGTGTGTGTGTGTGTGTGTGTGTGTGTGTGTGTGTGACTTACAGAAATCTCTGATATGCAGGCAGACTTCATCGTCTGTTTCTGTTGTGTCTGTGTACGGGAAGGAGAGTCAGTGCACTGGGAGGTACTTTGTCTAGTCTGCTCCTAAAGTAACGTTAAAGATCTAATCATAGGAACTCCCATGCTTCAGTAACTTACCGGGCGATGCCAAGAGTCGCCGAAATTCACGATCCGTGACTTTAAGGGCCGATGGGGTTTGAACCCTGTCATCCCACATATCTCAACATTTTTGGCCCACACTGAAAGCTTTGCCAGGTATTGGTTTAAATACCAAGGCCTATATTAACATTTTCCTCCAGCCAAGGTTATGCAGTATCGAGCGTGGTTACCAATTGGATGGATGACCGTTTGCGCGCCTTGGCTTCAGTACAGTTCCACAATTCACCCAGCTGTAAATGGGTACCTGCCCTCTTTAGGGTGAGGGAAGGTAAAGCAGCGAGGGAGAGGAAATGGTCGCCGTCCTCAATATACTGGCTCATGGAGAAGCTGAGGTCTCTGATCCCTCGCTCCCCTACGGAAACCTAGGATACGGGACACCTTTACCTTTTTACCTTTATACTAACATTATTGTTATGTTTTTAAATGTTTCGATGTCTCTGTCCGTCTGTCTGTCTACCTGTCTGTCTGACTTTGTCTGTCTGTCTGTCTGTCTGTCTGTCTGTCTGTCTCTGTCTGTCTGTCTGTCTGTCTCTGTCTCTCTGTCTCTGTCTCTGTCTGTCTGTCTGTCTCCCTCTCTCTCTCTCTCTCTCTCTCTCTCTCTCTCTCTCTCCTCTCTCCTCTACTCTCTCTCTCTCTCTCTCTCTCTCTTGCCCTCTGTGTGCTCTGTTCTGTGACACCACCACCACACCCGGAGGAAAGACATACATCCGATGCTATCAATATGCAGATCGTGTCCCTTGGTCACCCAGTCCCCACTGACAATGACCATGTCTTCTACATCTGCACACCTCCAAGGGCACAGGGGTTGGGGATAGGAGTTGGGGAGAGGAGAGAGGGGAGAGCGAGAGGAGAGAGGGGAGAGCGAGGGAGAGGGGGGAGGTGGAGGGCGAGAGAGAAGGGGGAGAAAAGGAGGGGGGAGA
>JASPKP010003895.1:0-18762 GCA_030674155.1 Stramonita haemastoma
CCCGTGTGTATGCAGTTTTGTGAATCTTGTCATCTGCTCCCACCAGCACACAATGGTCTACTCTTATGAAAAGCAGAATAGGATTTAAAGTGTGCACAAGATGCTCTGCGTGCATTCCCACAAGGGCCTCAGTTTATAGTCTCATCCGAAGGACTTTTGGGGAGAGTGGAGTCAGCACTGATGTAATCTCCATTGAAAAATCCCCTCGAACGGGAATCAAACCCCAGTCGTCAAATTGCAAGCGCAATGTTGTGACCACTAGGCTGTTCTGACCACTATTCTATGTTGTTCGTGACTATACCATTTACTCATAACTAGTTTGTGATTGACTTACTGATGGGTTTTTAAAAAATATTTTTATTTGTGGAAGAGGGGGCGGGGGAGGGTGGGCTTTCAGATCAGCATTATGATTTGAAATATTTTTTTATGAAAAGCCCAGATTTTTCATTTTTATGTTGGCTATGGGTGCATTGGTGGATGTGTGAAACGTTCCTGTAAGTCATTAAAGGTGGATATGTTTTATCCTGTCGTTTAGACAGACAGATGTTTAATGTGTTGTAAATTTGCCTGCCAGACTTCTGTCTAAGCCATTGCTTTTTTTTCCAGGTCCTGGGGGGGGGGGGGGGGGGGGCCTGCCACGTCAGTTACCACAGTGACAGCACTTCAGACAGCAGCGTTATCTACTTCAAGGCCAACAACACTGACTTCCACATTCAGGTCATGGGGACAGGGTCAACAAGCATGTGACAGACTGACTGTTTACTGAGCCAAGTCACGTTAGCCTTGTGGAGTTCTAACTTCATGCTGGAGGAGATGATGATCGGCAAAATGGACGCCAGCCTCAACTCTGACAGAGTGGACTTGGATGAGGAATTTGGGGTGAGGGACTGCGAGGCTGACGAGGATGATCATGTAAAGCAAGGAGGGGCAGGAGTGTGACGAGGGAATGGAGGAGCTAGGGGACCTACCTGTCTCCATCATCGCTGCGTGGTGACAACACGAGGGGTGGACAGCCCCCTTAGCAAGGTAAGCTGACATTTATTTTATGAGACCTGTCTTGACATAATTGTGTATTAATCAGTCCTGAGATTTTTGTTGTGAAAACTGGGCATAATTCCAGGTAGAAAATGTTTGAACCCACATACCCATAAGTCTCCAGGCACTATCTATCGCATCAAACAATTATATGTCCAGGGAAGTATTCTTTATAATGTTCAGTGGTTACTTATGCCTCTTTTTCCTGACTCTGTAGGAGTCAAACACACTGTAAATCCTAAGCAAAGGGAAGCAACTCCACAAGAAAGATAGGGTAGCATCACACTCAGACACATTTTTTTTTAACCCATCTAGGTATTTCACTTTTGTTCATTTTATTTTTTGTATCTTGTTCACATATTCATTAGCACTTAACAACAATTTTTTGAATACTTTGATGACACATGACTTCACAAGAAAAATCCAAACACAAAAATTGACCTGTAAACAGTTCTTGACTTGATACCCTTATCAATCATAAGCCATAGAAAAGAAAAATAAAGGCAATAATACTTACATTTTCACACATCAGTATCAGGGAGGCATACCTTAATGGTGACAAATTCACAAGGACTGTCTTGTTTTCCCCTTTGAAATATTTATCGGAGATGTTCTTGCCGACCATGCCTCCAGATTGCAAGTCGCATCATCTTCTTCGTCACTCAAAGTTTCTGGAGAACTGACTGGTGAAACTTTGATGTTGCCAAAGTAAAAATCCAAGTCACTCTCAAAGGCTCTCACCTCACGCAGGTCAGTAATGTCCTATCAAAAACGGAATCATCATCACTGTCATTGTACCACAATCTGTAAAGTTCCGCGTCCTCCATGTCGAAAATTCACTAGATCACAAGATCGACTTTCATAATTGCATTCGCTGGATATGTGGGTATTGGGCCTATTTTATTATTGTGATGTGTCTGTATTGGGTTTTTTATTATTATTATATGATGTATCCTAAGGGTGGGGACTGTATGTAAAAAAGCACACGGGTGCTTATTCATTATCCTCGAAATCAAAGAATTTGATTTGATCTCTCTCTCTCTCCCTCTCCCTCCCTCTCACACACACACACACACACACACACACACACACACACACACACACACACACACACACACACACACTTGTAATATATCACACAGTGATTGAAGAAATGCAACTAGTGAAATAAAATTCAAATTATTTGTAAAAATGTGAATGAAAAAATGTTGAATACAAAATGGCCAAATTTTTAAAGGAATGAGAGTGGGATGTAAAGAGTTTTTTTTTTTTTTTGGGGGGGGGGGCGGGGGGGGGGGGGGGGGGGGGGGGGGGGGGGGGAAACAAAAAGTATGTCTTCCTCTAATCACCAATCACTTGTGAAGAGCATTAACTTTAAATTGGTGGTCTAGAGGTAATGCGCCTGTCTAGAAAGCAAAAAGTCCAGATCGGAGTATGCGATGGTTCAAATCCCATTTGGACCCAAAACTTTTCCCCATCCATTGGACCATGAGTGGTGGTCTGGGTGCTAGTCTTTCAGATGAGACAATAAACCGAGGTCCTGTGTGTTACACATCATTATTTAGCGCACGTAAAAGAACCCACGGCAACAAGAGGGTTGTCAGGGCTTAGAAAAAAACCACTCTGATAGGGAAACAAATACAGTTGCAGACAGGAAAATAAAAATAAGATTAATAATGGGTGGGGCTGCACTTGTGGCAACGCGCTCTCCTCGGGGAGAGCAGCCCGAATTTCACGCATAGAAATCTGCTGTGACATAGAGTGGTATATCATTTTTTTAATAAAATGTTAAAAATGGCAAAATGGATAATAAAATATGGAGGGATTTTTATCTTGCACTGCAGATACTGAGATAGTGTGCAGACTGCCAAATCCTCAATTGTTTTTTTTTATGAAGGCAGGATGAAACTGTCACAAGCTGAGAGAAAAGCTTCAGCCTTGGAAAGACAGCTGGAAGGGACAGTTGCCAAAATGACAGAATTTGAAAAAAAAAAAAAAAAAAACCCAGTGTGCTGTAGTTTCTTACAGCTTTTTAGTTTTTATTTTCAGGAATCTAGAGTTTGACAATAGCATTCTCAGTCATGGCTTTTGAATCAGGGTTGTCAGGTCTTAGCACAACGATCTAAGCACCATACTGTCCTGTCCCTGTATAAAAAAAATGTGTGTGTGTGTAAATGTGTGTTTGTGTTCCTTTTCTTAATTTTCTTCTATTCTTTAATTTCGAGGATAATGCTGTAAGCACTCGAGTGCTTTATTACATCCAGTCTGGTTGTGTATGTTGTTTTCTAAATTTTGTCATCTGCTCCCACTGGCACACAATTGCCTACTGTTCCAAAAAGCAGAATGCATGTTGATATATGTGTTTAAGATATTATACATGTGTTCACCGACAGGGCCTCGGTTTATAGTCTCATTCGAAGTACTTTGAGGTGAGAGTGGAATCAACACTCATGTTAACTCCAGGGAAAAAAATCCCCTTTAAAGGGATTTGAACATGGGCCACAAGGCTATCCCATCCCTCTGTCCCTGTGTGTGTGTGTGTGTGTGTGTGTGTGTGTGTGTGTGTGTGTGTGTGTGTGTGAAGCAAACATGTGCAGGTACACATTGGAACACACACACAAGGTTTTACATGCTTAAAAAAATTCTACTCCTAAAGTAAGAAAAGAACGTATCATTGAAATCAGCATCTGGTACACTTTTTGATTTTAAGAGGTAGCACTATTACTTTCTGTTGGGTTCCCTCACATACTGGTATCTATTTTTAATGAAAAAGTTGACTGACTTGCAAAATATGGAGCTAGGTATAAAAATAGTTCTTGTGAAATGAATGTTGCCTTATCTGTGCATGAGGGATACAACTTGTTACAAAACGCTTGCTGGAAGCATTTCAAAAAGATTTAAATGAGTCTGGCTATTGTCTGTATAATAGCCGCACAAGCAATATGATAGATTTTCAAAATGCTTTCGTACCTTACAAAGTTTCTGGTTGGTATAATCGGAGAAATGTGCCATCCCTCATGTACAGATTTCAACTGAACACTTTCAGGACAAAATATGTGGAAGATGTAAATTGTAAACTGTATTTGTAGTGAGAAGATTACAAATAGTCACGCCATTTTCAATTGTGGACATTTAAAAGCATTTTTACCTGTTGTACCTAGTTTGTCATTGGATCATTTTTTGTCTGAACCATCATTACTGTTGGACATTGTATTGGCATTGAAAAGAAGTCTAATAATTCAGTTTTTGTAGTATGTTAAAGTTAGTTTATATTCAGCACAGTTAAATCAATAAATAACATTTTTTCAGTTTATTATTTAAATGTTTCTTGTCAGATTAATTTGTTTTGGTTTTATCCCATGTTAAATCACTTAAGAGTTAATGTGAATAAACGTCAAACTAAAGATATCACACACACAGGGATGGGATAGCCTGGTGGTCAGAGTGATGCTGACACGGGTTCGAATCTCCTTCAAGAGGATTTTACCTTTGGAGGTGTTTTTTTTTTCTTTACCTTGGAATTAACATCAGTGTTAACTCCCCCCCCACCTCCCCCCCCCCCCCCAATGTCCTTTGGATGAGACCATGAACTGACATTCTGTGTGCGATAGCACGCATAACATCTTGCACACACATAAAAACCTGTTCCACTTTTCGGAAGAGTAGGCCATTGTGTGCCTGTGAGAAAAGATGACAAAATTGACAAAACTGCATACACAGGGGAACTGAATAAAAAAAATTTTAAAAAACCAACCAAACAAACAAAAACCACATGAGCGCTTATTCCATTATCCTCGAAATGAAAAATAACCATCCCCCAATTTTTTTTTAAAAAATTGTGTATTCAGGGGTGCGCATAAGTTTAAACTTTTTATCTCCTCCCCCCCCCCCCCCCTTTTCTCTCTCTCTCTCTCTCTCTCTCTCTCTCTCTCTCTCTCTCTCCCTCCCTCTCCCTCTCCCACTGTCACAGTCTCACCATTGAACTTGACAAATACAGTTTTCATGAACAATCCAGTGCTTTCTACTTTAAGGAGGGGTAGGTTTGTCAGAACAAGTGAGTTTTAAAATTTGTTTTTAAGACATGTTGTGTTCAGATGTAACAGGAATTGTATTGTGTTTTTATGTTTGTTGCACATATTTTGTGTTTATACATGTGTCTGTGTGTAGAGCGTGGGGTAGCCAAATTGTTATAATATTGTAGTATGTTGTATTGTTTTGTATACCAGGCAAATTTAATTGCATAGAATTTGAACTGATCTCTTTTGTGAAAGTGTGTTGCCACAAAAGCAACGCCATCGTGTTTTTTTTTAGATGTTCAAATGTAATTTTCCCCAATAAGAGTGGCTTTTGAACTGAATTTTGCCAGGGACAACTCGCTGTTGTGGGTTCTTTTACATCTGCACAGTGTGTGTAGGTTACAGACCTCAGGTTGAGTGTCTTATCTGAAAGACTAGGACCCAGACCACCGCTGAAGAAGTAATCGATTGGTAATAAGTTTTGGATAAGACAGGGATCAAGCCTGCCACTTCTGACTTTACAGACAGGTGAGTTACCTGAGGACCACTGCTGCACCTGGTGATGTGGTGGTGACTGATGGCGGTGGTTAGAGCCACCCCTCAGTTCTTCAGTGAAGGGGGTTTCTCCACTGCAGTCAGCATTGCTACATCTCCATTTCCCTGAACAGCTTTCAGACCAGGCTGACCAGTCAAGCTCTCCTGTGCACACACATGCACATGTTGTGCATGCATTAAAAACTCATGCACTTTTCATTCAAAACTTGGCCAGATAAAGCCGGTGGTGTTGATGACACTGCATACCCAGCATGTACCCTGCCACCAGGAGAGGAGTGGACTCCGCCAGGTTCAACTTGCCCACTACAGCAAATCCTGGGGCAGTAGTTGGGGCACTGCCTGACGTCTTCAGGCAGTGCAAGTGTGGTGGGCAAGGAGGACTGGGTGGACCCCTTCCCACTCCAGGTTTCAGGGTGCATGCTGTCAGTGTAGTGTCATCCACAGCACCAGCCTTGTTTGGGCAAGTTTTGTATGACAAGTGCATGAGTTTTTAATGCATGCACAGTGTGTGTGTGCACAGGAGAGCTTGGGTAGTCAGTGTGATCTGAAGGATGTTCAGGGAAATGGAGATGTAGCAATGCGGACTCCAGGGGAGAACCCCCCTTCACTGAAGAACTGAGGGGTGGCTCTAACCACCACCATCAGTCACCACCTCGTCGCAAGAAGGATCAATGGTCCACGGGTATTTCAGCTGTCCAGAAAGCGAGGGGATGCAGGTTCAATCCCTGATGTTTCTGACAATCCCTGATTGAAGCCAAACTTGTACCTTGGTCTATGGTCTCATGTGAAAGACTTTGAAGAGAAGGGAGTCAGCTGCATTCTTCACCACAGGGAAATGCCCATGAATGGAGATGTCGGGGGAGACAGAACCCCAGGCATGAGTGATTGTGAGGTCAGCAGTAGGAGGCTATGTTGTATTCATTTTATTAATAATGTGTGCCGGGTTGTTATGAATGAGTGAAATTGTGTTTCAACCATAAAAACAAAGAGCTGATATTATGTGTATGTGTTTGTTCACAGAGTTTTCACTGCAAGTGGGTTGAAGACGGGGGAAATAGGTATAGAAGGCTGGACAATAGAAATAAAAATTTGCATGTAAGTTCCAATTCCTTTGTGTGTGAACATATTTGGCGTATGGTTGTTTCTGTGTGTTGGAAGAATTGTGGTTCTTGATGTATAGTTGCTTTGGTGTTTTTACTGAATGCCTGTTTCTGTTGTACAGTTGATTGTGTATTGGATGTGTATGTGTTTCTGATGTTCAGCAGTGCCCCTATGGTCTACAAGACGACGAAATAAGTGAAGTGAAGATGTTTGTGATTTGTCCTTATTTTCATGTGATTGGTGTGTGTCTATTTCTGATGTTTACTTGGTTATGTGTTTGATAAAAGTGTGTTTCTGATGACAGTTTCTGTATGTGCAGAGTGGGGGTAAAGACATCTATGGGGGAAGCAAGATGGATGTTCCAGAGTTTCTACACCACTGGACGGGGAAGCATGGACGGTACATGTTTTCCAGAAAGGTATGAAAGTCACTGCAATTGTCCCCACACATTATTCAAAGTTGTTTGGGCTGAATCATTTTTTGATGTGTAGTTTTTAAAAGGAATACTTTGTACGTTTCAAAATGTGTTATTTAAGGTATTGAAAATCAGAACAGGATTTCAATATTCTGTATAGAATGGGAAGCTGTGAAAATTACAAGCAGCAATTCTTAAAAGAAGCTGGTTCAGATCAGGCTTGCTGTGGCTTGGTAGTTAATGTTGACATCAAATGGTATTATGTGTGTGCTTGCATGTATGTTTATATGTCGATGGGGGTGGGGGGTAGGGATGTTTGTTGTAACTCTATTATTTTCTCAGACTTTGTTTTTACTTTTGTTCTCGTGTTTGTTCACAGGCATGGTGTATGGAGAAAACTGAAGACAATGTGGGATGATGAGTTAAGTACTTTGTCTGTGCATCTGCTTGTGTGTGTGGTTGGTTTGTGGGTTGTTGTATATTATAAGTCTAGGTGTACACGTGTTTTTTGTGGGTATACATGAGTGTAAGGAGAGGGACTGATATATTTCTCTGTGTGTTGGGAGGGGGAGAGATGGGGGTTGATGTTTTGCATACATTATTTGGGAATTGATTTATGCGTGTTCAGTCTGCATGTGCACAGGAATTGTGAACCCACCAGCTGGAGGTATTTTCAGCTGCTCTAAGAGTTGGTGCTTTTTTGTGTTGGAGGGGGGGGGGGATGGGTTTTCATTACTTTTGGTATGTTTATTTTTCTGTTATTTGATGATGCGGACGTTAACACTGGTTTGCCCTGGTGTTGCCTTGTTGGTAATGTATTGGCATGATACATTCTCACTGTTGTTGATTGTTGTTTCTTTTTTCTAATACTTTATCAAGTTTAAAATACTTGCACACAGTTACATTACCTTTTCTAATTTTTCATCTTTTTGATGATGTTCAGCTTCAGTGTATTTTTTAACCCATGTCATGATAATCTATCTATCTTGATATGTTATACTCATTTCATAATGTGTGCTAGGTTTTTGTGAAAGCATAAAATTGTGTTTCAGTCATAAAAACAAAGAGCTGATCATATATGTGTGTGTGTGTTTTCACAGAGTTTTCACTGCAAGCGGGTTGAAGACGGAGAAATAAGGCTGGACACAAGAAATAGAAATTTGCATGTGAGTTACAATTCCTTTGTGTGTGATCATATTTGGCGTATGGTTGTTTGTGTGTGTTGGAAGAATTCTCGTTTGTGATGTATAGTTGCTTTGGTGTTTTTACTGAATGCCTGTTTCTATTGTACAGTTGATTGTCTATTGGATGTGTATGTGTTTCTGATGTTCAGCAGTGCCCCTATGGTCTACAAGACGACGAAATAAGTGAAGGTGAAGTGAAGATGTTTGTGATTTGTCCTTATTTTCATGTGATCGGTGTATGCCTATTTGTGATGTTTACTTGGTTGTGTGTTTGATAGAAGTGTGTTTCTGATGACAGTTTCTGTATATGCAGAGTGGGGGTGAAGACATCTGTGAGGGGAAGCAAGATGGATGCTCCAGAGTGAACTGGACGGGAAGCATGGACGATGTGTTTTTCCCAGAAAGGTATGAAAGTCACTGCAATTGTCCCCACACATTATTCAAAGTTGTTAAGTCAGAATCATTTTGGTTTTTAAAAGGAATAGTTTGTACTGTTCAAAATGTATTATTTAAAGTACTGACAGGATGTTAATCTTTTCTATAGAATGGGAAACTGAAACTTGCGAGCTGCAATTCTTAAAAGAAGCTGGTTCAGATCAGGCTTGTGTCTTGGTAGTTTATGTTGACATCAAATGGTATTGTGTGTATCCTTCAGCCTATTTTTGCACACAAGATGATTGTGATTTGTCCTTTTTTTCATTTGATTGGTGTGTGCCTATTTGTGATGTTTACTTGGTTGTGTGTTGGATAGAAGTGTGTTTCTGATGACAGTTTCTGTATGTGCAGAGTGGGGGTGAAGACATCTGTGAGGGGAAGCAGGATGGATATTCCAGAGTTTCTACACCACTGGATGGGGAAGCATGGACGATTTGTTTTTCCAAGAAAGGTACGAAAGTCACTGCAATTGTCTCCACAAATCATTCAAAGTTGTTACAGCAGAGTCATTTTCATGTTAGTTTTTAACATTCAAAGTCAAAATTTTATTTCCAGATGGTAAATTGAGTAAGCAATAAATTTGCTCTTTTTTTATCATCTATCTAGGAATTTCCCCCCCTCTCCCAAAACAGACAAACTAATTTAAAAATAAAATAGGAAACAAACAAGCAGAATACAACAAATTACAACTTTATTATAACAAATCATAACAGTGAAGTAAACTCAAAAGGAACTATAGAAAATACTATAATAATAGTAATGATAATTAATAATAGAATAAAAAAGACTCACTCATTCACGTATACACATGCATGTACGCATGCGCACACACACGTTGGTGCACACGCATGCACGCACGCATGCGCGCACACACACACACACACACACACACAAAAGTATATACCCATGCGCGCACATGCATGCACTGAGTTGTTGTTTTTTTAATCAAAAACATCATAGATAAAATAAAAACTTAAAATGTCAGTTATATCAGTTGCAATATCATCCATTCTTTGATGTTCATAGTTTATATACAAAAGAAATTAGCCAGTAAAACTAACAAACCAATGAAAAAACAGTAACAACACACACAAATATCCATTCCATAACAATCAAACCAACCAAAATATCAAACTAGTGAATCAACCATAATAATAGTAATAACGTTACAATAATATAATAATCGCCCATTGCCACTAAGAGCAATAGCACAACTAAAAATTTGATTGAAAAGGACCAGTAGGGGGGGGGAGGGTAGGAGGGGCAGGGGGGGGGGGGAGGGGAGGGCGGGGGGGGGGGGAGATCACAAATAATCAAACAACAAAGGGATGATAGTACAAGAACAGTTTTTACAAGCAATGAAGAACCCCTACATAATAATAAATTTTAAAATAACAAAATTCACAGTCAGACTATCAAACCAAGACAATAACAATTATGATACTACAGTGGGACCTGCTTATAAGAAAATCGTGGGGACCCGACTTTAGGTTTTCTTATAAGCGGGCTTTGCTTTAAGTGGGCTTTCTTGTATCCAAATACCTTGACACTATTTTAAATGTGCTTTCTTATAAGCGAGCAAAAGTGTAAATGAGTAAAATAATAGCTAATCAGACATTTCATAATGGTAAAAGCATAAAACACACCCTATGTACAATTACTCAAGTTTGTTGTTGTTGTTGCTGTTGTTGCTGCTGCTGCTGTGGTTGTTCTTAAATTGGTTCGTTCTGGTCACGTTCCGTCTACAAACAAATGAGATTTTCAACTGTAGCCATCTCCATGTTTTAGTTAAAATTCAGCGACAACAGTATAATGTTCAAAATCTAAAGCAACTTCAAACACACACACACACACCACACACACACACACACACACACACACACACACACACAGAGGAATTCTGTGGATTCAACAACTTTTATTTCTGAAATTATAAACGAAAAACCATGACTAAAGTAAAGCAGAAACTTTTTTCGGAAAGAGAATGTAAAGTGATCAATGCTTGACTGTCAGCTCGAGATCTTTGGTGTATCACTTATCACAGGAATAAAAATCGTTAAAAAAATCACAAAGGAACCTTTAAAAGATTGAATAAAAACTCACTACCAGACACCTGACTAGTACTGGTATAGATAATGAGCTCGAAATAAGTTTTGACTGGGTGTTACTGAAAGCCTACGACTGAAATGGCATGGAAACTAAAAAAACCTGTCAACAGGATTCTGTAATTCATGAGTTTGCTTGAAGATAAAGTCACAATAACCAACACAAGTAAATAAATGTATCATCATTTACTGAAAACAGACACTTGAATGACAACGCCATATGCTCAACAAGATGAAATAATAGAGGCTGTACTTTTTAAGCTGACTTGTTCAGATTTTATGCATGTATTGGTTTTTACGACCGATTTGACAAGAGAAACTTTTAGGGCGTTCACTGTAAGGATTCAAGCCACAGCAACAACACGTTCAAAGTGCTGGCACAAATTTTGAGAACTGAGGCTGGCTTTGCCTTTCCGATTCCAGCAATCAAAAAGGGGAAAGAAGGGCCTAAAGGCACCTACCCAAGCTGTTGTGAAAAATATAAGCTGTGCGTGAGAGTCCATGTAATGCAAATGAATGAAAAAACAAACACAATGTTATTGGAGAAATTTTGCTTTTGTGTGCCTGTCTTCAGAACTTGCCAGCCACATCTGGTGTGAGAATTTCCTGAAATATTCAAGTTGGGTTTTTCGTGGAAATGCTTTGGGTTTGGTGCTCTCGCTTACAGGAAACTGACTGAAGGAGGTCTCGCTTTTGCAAAGTAAAGTTCTCAAAACCGACTAGACTTTCTTATATCCGAGCTAACATCCTTTCTGGGACCAGAAATTGACGTTCTTATAAGAGGGGTTTCTTATAAGTGAGATTCGTGTAACCGAGCATTTGTAAGTCATAATAAAGAACACCTTCGACAGAACCAAATTTTTTGCTTTCTTATAAGGGGGATTCACTGTAAGCGAGCCACTTGTAAGCGGGTCGGACTGTACTAATTATCCAATCACGAATAACATAAAAAAGAACATTCATGATAAAACCTGTTAAATTGGAATTTTTTTTTAAAAGGACATTTAAAAAATCAAGTCACAATATCATCACGTCGACTATTTGTTTTTCTCCTTTCCACACTTGTTAAATTTTCAGGAATAGTGTGTACCTTTTCCTTTTTTTCTTTATTACTTAGTCATGTTTGGGGTATATTTTTTCTGTCAATACAGTCGGACCGCTTACAAGAGGCTCACTTACAGTGAATCCCCCTTATAGGAAAGCAAAAAATTTGGTTTTGTCGAAGGTGTTATTTATTATTATGACTTACGAAAGCTTGGATATAATAATCTCGCTTAAAAGAAACCCCTCTTATAAGAACGTCAATTTCTGGTCCCACAAAGGATGTTAGCTCAGATATAAGAAAGTTAAGTCGGTTTTGAGAACTTTACTTTGCAATAGCGAGACCTCCTTCAGTCAGTTTCCTGTAAGCGAGCTCACCAAACCGAAAGCATTTCCACAAAAAACTCAACTTGATTATTTCAGGAAATTCTCACACCAGATGTGGCTGGCAAGTTTTGAATGACAGACACATAGATCTAAAAGCAAAATTTCTCCAATGACATTGTGTTTCTTTTTCATTCATTTGCATTACATGGACTCTCACGCACAGCTTGTATTTTTCACAACAGCTTGGGTAGGTGCCTTTAGGCCCCTTCTTTCCCCTTTTTGATTGCTGGAATCAAAAGGCGAAGCCAGCCTCGGTTTTCAAAATTTGTGCCAGCACTTTGAACGTGTTGTTGCTATGGCTTGAATCCTCACATTGAATGCCCCAAGTTTCTCTTGTCAAACTGGTGGTAAAAACCAATACATGCATAAAATTTGAACAAATCGGCCCAAAAAGTACAGCCTCTTTTATTTTGTCTTGTTGAGAATATGGCTTTGTCATTCAAGTGTCATTTGTTTCTATAAATGACAATACATTTATTTACTTGTGTTAGTTATTGTGACTTTATCTTCAAGCAACACATGAATTACAGAATCCTGTTGACGTTTTTTTTTTTAGTTTCCCTGTCGTTTCAGTCGTAGACTTTCGGTAACATCCAGTCAAAACTTATTTCGAGCTTGTTATAATACCAGTACTAGTCAGGTGTCTGGTAGCAAGTTTTTATTCAATCTTTTCAAGGTTTCTTTGTGATTTTTTTTTTTCAACGATTTTTATTCCTGTGATAAGTGATACACCGAAGATCTTGGGCGGACAGTCAAGCTTTGATCACTTTATATTCTCTTTCCGAAAAAAGTTCCTGCTTTATTTTAGTCATGGTTTTTCGTTTAAAATTACAGAAATAAAAGTTGTTGAATCCACAGAATTCCTCTCTCTCTCTCTCTAATTCCTCTCTCTCTCTCTCTCTCTCTCTCTCTCTCTCTCTCTCTCTCTGTGCGTGTGTGTGATAAGTTGCTTTAGTTTTTGAACATTATACCGTTGTCGCTGAATTTTAAGTAAAATATGGAGAAGGCTACAGTTTAAAATCTCATTTGTATGTAGACAGAAAGTGAGGTTATGACCAGAACGACCAAATTTAAGAACAACCAAAGCAGCAGCAGCAAGAACAACAGCAACAGCAACAACAACAACAACAAACTTGATGAGTAATTGTAGATAGGTTGTGTATTATGTTTTTACCATTATGAAATGTCCAATTAGCTATTATTTTACTCATTTACACTTTTGCTCGCTTATAAGAAAGCACATTCAAAATTGTGTTCAGATGCTCGGATATAAGAAAGCTCGCTTAAAACAAAGCCCGCTTATAAGAAAACCTAAAATCGGTCCCGACGACTTTCTTATAAGCGGGTCCCACTGTAGTTTTATTTGTCATGTGTTGGAAGCTGTGACTGTTTTCAACCCTGTTTATGAGGTGTGTCTGCACATTCCTTCTGGGATTTATCAGATATAGATAGACAGACACATACATACAGAAGTCAGGCAGGGTTTGTTGACCCTCTGTCAGCAGCATCCCTGTGTATCTATTTTTTATTATTTTTTTTGCATTTATTTATTCTTTTATATTGAGGATAATGGAATAAGCACTCTTGTGCTTTTTTTACATCCAGTCCCCATGTGTATGCAGTTTTGTAAATGTCATCTGTTCCCACCTGCACATGATGGCCTACTCCTATGAAAAGTGTAACAGGATTTAACGTGTGCAAAAGATGTTCAGCATGCGTTCACATACAGGGTCTCAGTTTATAGTCTGTGTATCATCCTGGGGGACAGGGTAGCCTTGTGGTTAGAGTTGACATTGGTTCAGATCTTGTTGAAGAGGGCTTTTCACACTGGAGTTAACATCAGTGCCAACTCTACTCCCCCTTAATGTCCTTTAGATGAGACTGTAAACTGAGATCCCGTTTGCAAACACATGACGCTGAACATCTTGCGCACGTGTTAAAACCTGTTCTGCTTTTTAGAAGAGGAAGCCTCGTATACTGGTGGGAACAGATGACAAAATTTCTGAAAGCCACATATACATGGGGACTGGATATAAAAAAGCACATGAGTGATTATTTCTTTATCCTTGTAATAAATGAATATTAAAATAATAATAAACTCTAGTGTGTGTGTGCCAGTGCACTGTGAGACAGACATATCTATAATAATGCACAATAGCAACAACACATCACTCACAAAAAAAAAACAACATTTTTGTTTTTAATCCAGTGTTGTGATAGTTCAGTGATTGACGTGTGTCACTTATGATTCTGTGTGCAGGGGGTGTCCATGAGGAAGAGACCCAGGCATTGGCAGCCACCGGCCACAAGAATCAACATTCACATTGTGCCCTCATAACATCACTGTGAAAAAGACTTGTGCTACAAATGTGACGCTCCACTACGAAATGAGTCGCTTAGCACATTATCCAATTTTGCGCTAGGAGCCTTTAAAGGCAGGTGGGGGTCAAGCTGTCAATTTTGAGATTTTGATTGACTATTAAACTAGATCTGTTTATTTATCTTATAATGAAATATCAAGGCATAATTTTTATTCCATTTGCTTTTAAATGTGTTTTGAAAATACCAAAGCACTCATTCTGACAACCTGTTACTAAAATAAACTTGCCTGTTTCTCATTTTGTCACATCCTGCAGTCTATCATTTCAATTTGTAATAATGTTGCACAGAATTGTCCGATTTTCAATCTGTTTTTTGTATTTGATAGCCACTTTTTTGCACATTAATAACATGTCAATAACTAAAAATTGACCTCATGTGCACTCTGTCTCATTATGTGGTGGAGCGTCACAAATTTCTTCTTGCAGAAACAGTGTAGTGTTGTGTATAACTATTGTAGTAGTACAGCGCAGTGCACTGAAGTGTTTTCTATTCCATCCTCCCTCCACCCTTACTGTTGAAATAAAAAATCACCATTATAACCACAACCACACACACCCCCTTTCCCCTTGCTTGATGTGCTTATCGAAAAACTGTTGATATATGTACAGGGGGTTCATGCACACACGTTTGTTATGCGCTTTTGTGTTCCTCTGTGTGTGTGTGTGTGCGCGCGCACGTGTGTGAGAGCGAGAGAATTGGTAAGTCTTCCACATTGGAATCAAAAGTGACAGTAATACCGATCCATTACAACCACCTGCATTCTACTGTTGTTCAGCTGCCTGTATCCAGATGTCTGTATTTCAAAAGTGGAGTATTGGAAAATTGTCCTCAGAGCTCCATTGGTGAGATTCTTGTATGTTTCAGTGGTGATGTTTTTGTATGTATGAGCGTTTGCCCACCAGCAAGATAGCCCCATTGTTTTAAGGGACAGTGTTTAAATATACCAATGTGCACGTCTTTTTTAAATTTTGTCAAATGTTCATACTAGCCCACAATAGCCTTCTCTTCCATAACATGAACCGGGTTTTGATGTGGGCACAAAATATTCTGCATGTTGGCAAATGGGACTTGGGTGTATAGTTTCATCTTTATTGGGAAAGGAGTGGGCACTGAAAACTCAGCCTGTCCTCTCAGTGGTGACTAACCTGCAGTCTGTCAGATCACACTGAATTAACACTCGTCAATTGACCCCACCCTGCCCCTGGAGTGGTGTGGCAGAGTACATTTTGTGGGATTTTTTAAATAATTTATATTTTTGGTATTTTATTGCCCACACCTGTTGTGGCAGATTTTTCTGTATGAAATTTGAGCTGTTCTCCCCAGAAACAGATGACAAAATGTACACAGGGAGTGGATGTAAAAAGCAAACGAGTGCCCATTCCATTGTCCATAAAATGAAAAAGAATGAACATTAAAATACAGGCTTCAAAAGTAGAGATGCTTGATTACAGATATTCATAGTACAGACCTCTGAATACAGGTTTCTGAAATGCACAGACATCCGAGATAATGTAGATTATAAAAAAATTCTGAAATACTGACATCCAAGATGTACCTAAAAAATTAAATTGTAGATTTATAAATTTTATATACATATAAATGCAGATATTTAAACATTTCAAACTAAAGATATAAATGCAGATACAGACGTCCAAGATATAGGCCTACATACGAATGCAGATTTTCAAAAATTTTAATGATGTAAAAATCCAAATGTCCAAAATGCAGTGTTGATCATTGTAATGCAAAATGCAGAATTTTACAAGGACATTTGTAATCTTTGCACACATGTAATTACGGACATAAATACAGACAGGATGTCACACAAGACCTCTTTAATACAAGTTGCTACATGATGATGTCCTTGATACAGTCATGTATGTAAATTGCATACAAAATACAGACAAAATATAAACCGACAGAGAATGAAAACTCGAAAACGTAAATATGTCGGATGCATCTGGAGGAGTATTCCTAACACTTTAAAAATACTGACTTCAATAGGCCTATATGTATTGAAAATGTAAAAGAAATGCATGTAGGACAAAGGCATCTAAAATAGAGATGCACATCTAAATACACGCAAATACAGAGATTTAAAACTGTCACACAAGATGTGCTTCACACACATAGGAAATATCGCTAAAAATTCAAAACTGGGATCGACAGAGGATGGACATGAATGATGTAAATGTCTGTGTGCATATGACAGCCGCTGAATAGCAACATCTATAACACTGCATAGCGCATCTAAATCGGTCATATAGCTGAAACTGCAAAAACATCTATATTCACAATATATCTACTGGATAACCCCTCCAAAGTATATGATATAGCAGATGCCGTTATTAGCGCATCTGAATACATGTAGCTGGATAATACATTAAACCAAGTTGCATTTTTAATTTCAAGGATAATGAATAAACACTTGTGCTTTTTCTTTTACATCCAGTCACCGTCCTTATCAGGGAAAAATAATAAGGTAAACATTTTTTTTCTCAAAACCTCGAACTTTAACAACATAATAAATTAAAATATCAGACACTAGAGTTGACAATTAATAGCAAACAACACTGGGTAACTTGCCTAAACATATGAGTAATATGTGACTGAAAAATACACATGTAGGCTATAGCACTATATATAGGCCTATATATGTGCTTCGTGCATAATATACTAATATGACTTTAGATGAGACTAAACTGAGGTCTCGAGTGCCAATGCTGCAGATCTTGTGCACACTTTAAAACCTACTGCGTGTTTTGAAAGAGTAGGCTATTGTGTGCTGGCGGGATAACGTGACAAAATTTACACATCTGCAAACACATGGGGACTGGGTGTAAAAAAAAAATCATGAATGCTTAATCCATTGTCCTTTAAACTATGAAAAGGGAAGGATATCCGACTGAATAATACATTTTATAATGCACTGAATAACATCTAATAACACTGAATAACGCAACTAATGCATTATAAAACATCTAAATTAACAGACACCAACTAAACTATCTAAATACATTATAAAGGGGGAACGGGATAGTCTAGTGGTTGCGCTCACAACCTGACAATGGGGGGGGGCAGGGGGGGGGGGGTGAATCCCGTTGGAGTATCAATGCCGACTCCACTCTCCTAAAAAGTCCTTTGGGGGAGACTATAAACCGAGGTCCCTCGTGCAAACGCCCGCAAAACATCTTGCACACACTTTAAATCCTATTTTTGGGAAGAGTAGGCCCTTCTGTCGAACTGAATGTCGGTCATTCGGATGAGACTATAAACCGTGGTCCCGTGTGTGAACGCACGCAGAACATCTTGCCCACATGTTAAAATTTCGCTCTGCCTTTCGGAAGAGCAGGCCATCGTGTGCCTAGGAGGGATGACAATTTTAAAAATTAAAAAAAACGGCATGCACACAGGTGTTGTGTTTAGACACCATCCCTAAAGGGAAAAAAAATAATGGGTAGGCCCTGCACTTGTGGCAACGCGCTCTCAGGGAGAGCAGCCCGAAGGAGAAATCTGCTGTGACATAAAGTGCTATAAAAAAAATATATAAAAAATTCTGTGCTGGTGGGATCAGATGACAAAAATTTACAAAACTATACACATGGGAACTGGGTGTATCCTCTAATTAATAAAAGAATGAATAAATAAAATATTAGGGTCACCCACAGACACGAAATAACACGTTCACATATATAGCAGACACGAAATAACTCATTTACATACATTATATGGCAGACACTGAATAACACCTAAATACATTACATAACGCACTGAATAACACACCTAAATACATGATCATAGAACACATTAAATAACACACCTAAATACATTATACAACACACCTAAGCACAATATATAACACACCGAACACATCTAAATGCATTACATAACACACTGAATAACGCCTAAATACATTAACTCACAAAATATGTTGAATAAAACTTTACATTAAATAGCAGACACAGATACACCTAAATGCACTTTATAACGCACTGAATAACACCTAAATACGTTATATTACACGCTGAATAACATACTATAGAACACACGGAATAACACCTAGATATATTAACACAAAATAATCTAAATAATATAACATATTGACT